>JAKSZT010038599.1:38513067-38542352 GCA_026826555.1 Tolypeutes matacus
TGTGAAGTTCATGAAATCATTTCCTATTACAAGGTCCTGTAGATGCTTCCCTACATTATCTTCTAAGGTCTTTATGGTTTTGCCTTTTATATTTAGATCTTTGATCCATCTTAAGTTGATTTTTGTATAAGGTGTGCGAAGGTATTCCTCTCTCATTCTTTTGGATATGGATATCCAGTTCTCCAAGCACCACTTGTTAAAGAGGCCCTTATCTCCCAACTGAGTGGGCTTGGTGGCCTTGTCGAATATCAGATGACTGTATATGCGAGGATCTATATCAGAACACTTAATTCGGTTCCATTGGTCAGTATGTCTATCCTCGTGCCAATACCATGTGGTTTTGAGCCCTGTAGCTTTGTAGTATGTTTTAAAGTCAGGTAATGTGACTTCATTTTTCCTTTTCAATATGTCTTTGGCGATTTGGGGCCTCTTACCTTTCCAAATATATTTTGTAGTTAGTTTTTCCAGTTCCTTAAAAAATACAGTGTTGATTTTTATTGGGAATGCCTTAAATCTGTAGAATTAGTTTGGGTAGGATAGACATCTTGATGATGTTCTTGTCCATGAACAGGGAATATTCTTCCATTTATTTAAGTCTTCTTTGATATCCTTTAACAGTGTTCTGTAGTTTTCTGTATATAAGTCCTTTACATCTTTAGTTAAATTTATTCCTAGGTATTTGATTCTTTTAGTTACTATTGTAAATGGTATTTTTTTCTTGATTTCCTCCTCAGATTGCTCGTTATTGGTGTACAGAAATGCTACTGATTTTTGAGCATTCATCTTATAGCCTGCGACATTACTGAACTCCTTTATAAGTTCTAGAAGCTTAGTTGTAGATTTCTCAGGGCTTTCTAAGTATAGGATCATGTCGTCTGCAAATAAGGAAATTTTTAGTTCTTCTTTTCTAGTTTTGTTGCCTCTTATATCTTTTTCTTTCCTCAGTGCTCGAGCAAGTACTTCTAAGACAATGTTAAATAGGAGTGGTGATAGTGGGCATCCCTGTATTGTTCCCGATTTCAGAGGGAAGGCTTTTAGGGTTTCACCATTGAAGATGATGTTAGCTTTGCATTTTTCATATATACCCTTTTTCATATTCAGAAAGTTTCCTTCTATTCCTATCTTTTGCCGTATTTTTATCAGAAAAAGGTGCTGTATTTTGTTGAATGCTTTTTCTGCATCTATAGAGATGATCATGTGATTTTTTTTCTTTCAATCTCTTTATATGGTGTATTACATTGATTGATTTTCTTATATTGAACCATCCTTGCATACCCGGGATGAGACCCACTTTGTCATGATGTATAATCCTTTTGATATGTTGTTGAATGCAATTAGCAAGTATTTTGTTGAGGATTTTAGCATTTAGGTTCATTAGAGAAATTGGTCTGTAATTTTCCTTTCTTCTGGTATCTTTGTTTGGTTTTGATATTAGAGTAATGTTGGCATCGTAGAATGAGTTAGGCAATATTCCTTCTACTTTTATTTTTTGGAAGAGCTTAAGCAGGATTGGTGTTAGGTCTTTCCAGACTGTTTGGTAGAACTCAGATGTGAAGCCATCTGGTCCTAGGCTCTTCTTAATTGGGAAGTTTTGATGACTGATTTTGTCTCTTTACTTGTAATTGGACTGTTGAGTTCATTAATTTTTCCTTTCATCAATGTAGGCTGTTTGTTTGTTTCTAGAAACTTGTCCATTTCCTCTAAATTATTGTTCTTGTTGGCATATAAGTTTTCAAAGTATCCTCTTAAGATACTCTTAATTTCCGTGGGGTCAGTAGTGATATCCCTTTGTGCTTTCCTTATTCTGTATATTTGCATCTGTTCTCTCTATTTCTTTGTTAGTCTGGCTAAGGTTTTGTCAATTTTATTGATCTTCTCGAAGAACCAGCTTTTGGTTTTGTTTATTTTTTCTAGTGCTTTCTTATTCTCTATTTCATTTAGTTCTGCTCTAATCTTTGTTATTTCCTTCTTTCTACTTCCTTAGGTTTAGTTTGTTGTTGTTTTTCCAATGTCTCCAAGTGTGCAGTTAGGTCTTCAATTTTAGCTCTTTCTTCTTTTTTAATAGATGCATTTATGGCTATGAACTTCCCTCTCAGGACAGCTTTTGCTGCATCCCATAAGTTTTGATATGTTGTGTTGTCATTTTCATTAGTTTCAAGGTAGTTACTGATTTCGTTTGAGATTTCCTCTTTGACCCACTGTTTTTCTAAGAATGTGTTGTTTAACTTCCATATCTTTGTACCTAATCTGATTCTCTGGCCCTTAGTGATTTCCAATTTCAATCCATTGTGGTGAGAGAAATTACTTTTTTATAATCTCAATCTTTCTGAATTCATTGACAGTTTTCTGTGCCCTAGCATGTGGTCTATGTTGGAGTATGATCCATGTGCACTTTAGAAGAATGTAAATCCTGCTGTATTTGGGTTTAGTGTTATGTATATGTCTGTTAAGTCCAGATCCTCTGATGTATTGTTCAGAGTCTTTGTTTCTTTATTGATTCTCTGTCTAGATGTTCTGTCTAATGATGATAATAGTGTATTAAAGTCCCCCACTATACTTCTCCACTTAGTTTTTCCAGAGTTTGCCTCATGTATTTTGAGACACCCCAATTAAGTGCATAAATGTTTATGATTGTTCTCTCTTCTTGAGAGATTACACCTTTTGCTAATATATAGTGTCCATCTTATCTCTTACAATAGTTTTGCATTTAAAGTCTATTTTGTCTGATATTAGAATAGCTACTTCTGCCCTTTTTTGGCTATTGTTAGCTTGTAAAATGGTTTTCCAGCCATTCACTTTCAGCCTCCTTGAATCCCTGGGTCGAAGGTGGGTTTCATGTAGACAGCATATAGATGGATCCTATTTCCGTATCCATTCTGCTAATCTGTGTCTCTTGACTGGTGAGTTTAATCCATTAACATTCAGTGTTATTACTCGCAACACATTTCTTACATCAGCCATATTTTCTTTGTGTTAATGTATGCCATATGTTGTTTTATTCCTATGTTTGTCCTTTTAGTTGTTTTTAAACTCTCCTCCAACTCTCCCTTGTTTTTAACTTTCAACTTGTAGAACTTCCTTTAGTATTTCTTGAAGTGCATGTTTCTTATTGGCATACTTTCTTAATTTCTGTTTATTTGTGAATATTTTGAACTCTCCATCATTTTTGAATGTCAGTTTTGCTGGATATAGAATTTGTGGCTGGAAGTTTTTTCTTTTAGTACTTTTGCTATGTCATACCACTGTCTTCTTGCCTCCATGGTTTAAGATGAGAAATCAGCACTTAATCATATTTTGTTACCCTTGTATGTGATCGTTCTCTTTTCTCTTGCTGCCTTGAGTATTTTCTCTTTGTCTTGAACATTGGACATTTTGACAAGTATATATCCTGGAGCTGGCCTGTTGGAATTTATACTAGTTGGGGTGCGCTGTGCTTCCTGGATCTGCACATCCATCTCTCTCAATAGGGTTGGGAAGTTTCCAGCCATTATTTCCTTCAACACTCCTTCTGTTCCCTTTCCCTTCTCTTCTCCTTCTGGGATGCCCATAATGCGTATGTTTGTGCGTTTTGTGTTGTCGGTTAAATCCCTGAGTCCCTGCTGGATTTTTTCTATCTTTTTGTCTCTCTGTTCTATTATATCTGTTTGATTTCAGATGTGTTGTCTTCCACATCACTAATTCTTCTGCCTGTTCAAATCTGCTGTTATGTGAATACAGCTTCTTTTGATTTCTGGCATTGTGCCATTGATCACTATCATATCCGTTATCTTTTTATGTATGTTTACAATTTCTTCAGTATGTTCTCCCAGTGTCTTCTTAATATCCTTAATCTCTTCCTTAACTTCATTAAGTTGGTCCATGATATTTGATTGGAAGACTTTGATTAGTTGTTCGATGTTCTGCATCTCTTCCTGGTTTTTAGTTTGTTCATTAGGCTGGTCCATGTCTTCCTGTTTCTCAGTGTGGTTTGTAGCTTTTTGTTGCCCTCTAGTCATCATTTTATCTTTTTTTTTTTTTATATTTCTGTGATTTTCTGTTTTGAGATGACTTTCTTTTTTTTTTTTTTATTTTTTTTTTTTTAGGGTAAAAATCAAAATTCTCACAATACATACAAACATTTGCAAAATGATATATAAATATATATGCATATATGTGTATTTGCTTACAAAAATGTTATATATATATATATATATATATATATATACATATATTTTAAGAGGTGCTTAATCATTTTATCTTGATGGGTTTATTCGGTTGATTCGCTTCTCTCTCTGCTCTAGAGTTTTATTTAGCTGGTGGTTCTGTGTGTGTGTTAAGTTTTCTCTTTGACAATTTTTCATCTTATTTTATTTCCTTGCTTCTTTCTATGTTCCTGGTTTGCGGGCGGGAGTAGCGGGTCAAACCAGCCTTTTTACCTGAGGGTAGAGCTCAGCCATCTGTGTTAACCTCTATGGGCAGGATTAAAACTTACCAATCTCCACCGAGCAATCCACACCACTGAGCTGCCTGCAGATAAATGTCCCAATCTTCTTGCTCCATGTGCCCACAGCACAAACCCCTGGGCAGGACTGTCCCCAAACAGCCGTCCTCAGAGAGCTAGTCATTGAGTGCTCTCCTAAACCAACACCATCTTGCCTCTCTCCAGTTGGTGTCTTTTGATTGAGGAGTTCAAGCCTATCACTGTAAAGGCATTACTTACTTCATCCATTTTGACCTTTGGCTTTCTGTTGTCATATCATATCATAGGTTATCATTTTACCCTTTCTAATATTCTCCATTTCTACACTTTTTTCCAAGTCCCTTGGCCTTGTTTTTTCTCTCAGGCTGCAGCACTCCTTTTAGTATATCTTGTAATTCTGGTCTTTTTGTAACATATTCTATCAGTTTATGTTTGTCTGTGAAGACTTTAAACTCCCCTTAATTTTTGAAGGACAGCTTTGCTGAATACAGAATTCTTGGCTGGCAGTTTTTCTCTTTCAATGCCTTAAATACATCGTACCACTTCCTTCTTTTCTCCATAGTTTCTGATGAGAGGTCAGCACTTAAATTTACCGAGTTTCCCTTGCGTGTGATGCTTGCTTTTCTCTTGCTGTTTTAAAAAATCTTCTCTTTATCTCTAATATTTGTCATTCTGAATACTAGGTGCCTCAGGGTAGGTCTGTTCGTGTTTATTCTCATTGGGGTGCATTGTCCTTCTTGGATTTGATATTTATGTCTTTCATAAGGATAGGGAAGTTTTCAGTCATTATTTCCTCAAATATTTTTTCTGTCTCTTTTCCATAATTTTCTTCTTCTGGGGTGCCAATAATGTGTATGTTTTTGTGTTTTTCATTGTCATTCAATTTCCTGATACCCTGTTTGATTTTTCCCAATTTCTTCTCTTTCAGTTTCCCTGTCTTTTTCAGTTCAGATGTTTTGTCTTCAAAATCACTAATTCTGTCTTCAAGCATTTCAAATCTTCACTTATGTGCCTCTAATTTATTTTTAATCTCATCCACCATATCTTGCATTTCCATAAGGTGAGTTAGTTTTCTTTGTAGACTTTTAAATTGTCCATAATGTTCACCCAGTGTCTTCTTAATATCCTTTATCTCTTTAGTCATATTTTCTTTCCATTTAGGAGAGTTGTGTGATTATCATTGATTAATTGTGTCAAATCCTGAATCTCTTCAGGATATTGGGTTTGTTCCTTTGGATGGGCCCTCTCTTCCTGTTTTCTAATATGGCTTGTAATTTATTGCTCACGTCTAGGAATGTGATATGTTGGTGAATTTACTCTGATGGCCAATTTTTTTCTCTTGCATAGTGTTATTTTTTTTTTCACAGCCCTTTGATATTTGGTTCAACTTATCCTAAGTCTTTAAAATTTCCCAGTTTAAGTTACCAAAATCGTGCCACGGACTTGCAAATGGGTCACAGACTTTCTCCCAGGGGTGGGGAAAAGAGAGCTCTAAAAGCAGTTTCTGTCCATGTATTTTTCAGACCAGTCAGCAGATGGCGCTTGTTGGCACACTGTTCCATGGAAGTGTATCTCTCTCGATTTTCCTTTGTTTTTGTCTGGCCAGTGCTGAAATTCAAAGTGGGCTCCACTGACCGAATTCACTGAAGAAATGTCCCCTGAATCCCCCTCCTTTTTCTCTTGTAATAGCTCTTAGGGAGGAAGACCTCTGCTCCCCTTTCAGTCAGCTTAAATCACAGGGGTTTTGTCCCCACTGAATATCTCAGGGATGGGGGAGATTCGCCCTTACGGAAGGAGCCGGGAAGCTTAGTAACTCACAATTTGTTGTTTCAATTCTTTGTCTCTCTGTCCCTCCACCTTCTGGGAGTTGTGAAGCAGTATCCTTGAGTGTTGAACCCTAAACCAGGTGTCTGAGGCAAAAGTTAAGTGGTTGACCAAACTTTCTGTGGAATCTGGGCAAGGGCAGAGGCAATGAGACTGGACTTTTCTTCTGGAAGGTTTGAATCACTGACCCCATAGAAAACACCACAACACCATCTTCACCAGAGCGCTGGACAAATTCTTCCATTTCCTGTAGAGAGAAAAAAATCCCCCATTACAAAAGAAAAGCAACAAAAGGAAAAAAAAATAAAGTTCACCTAATTTTCTTAACTTGAAGAGTCAAGCAAAGTATAAAAACCATTGTCAGAAAGGCTCTGTTAAAGGTAAGAGCATCTAGGTTCTTTAGGAGGAAATACATCTCTGATACTTATGACTTAAATATATAATCAGTGATTACTAGGAAAGGCATTAAATCAAATCATTATACAGAAACAAAATGTGGTAAGTGGGTAGATCTTTTCTTCCTTGATGGACACTTTTAGCCTCCAGATTTAAATTTTCTGATCAAATCAGTTGCTTGTAACCTTGTAAAATTATTACTTGGAAGCAAACCCAAGAAAGGGTTCTAAAATGGGCTTCTAGAATTGTTAGCAAACTATTTTTCCTACAACAAATTATTACTAAATTGTTCATCTCGCCTTTCAGACAGTATTGGGATTTTTTTCGGAAGTTTATAATTTCCCTGATAATCAGGATGAGAAGAAATTTGTTACAAATGGAACATTTATTAATATATTTTTAAAAAGTATAATATGATTACTGCTGCTATCCCATGAAAAAGATATTATAATACACTGCTTCTTTGTCCTCCTGACGAATAAATCTCCCACCAGAGTGGAACACTGGCTTCATGCTTTTGGCAGTTTTGAAGTTATTTTATGAATCTTAAAAGGGAAATATTATGTTTGTAAGCTAATCTATTTCTATTCCTCTGGGTGTGATACCCTTTGATTGTATTAAATTAAGTTGAAAGGACTTTGATTAAATGACTTGATAAGATTGCTATAGGGCATTTGATTGTACTACTTCATTGAGGCATGACACAGATTGAGCCCCCACCCCATTTCCTGGTTCTGATATAAATGGGCTTACATGGACAGAGAGAGGAAAATGGGAGTCATCATGTTTGATCCTGTTGTGTAAGCGAGAAGATTGCTTAAGCACAAAGCCCCAAGAGCCTGGGCCTATGAAGCAGCTCAAGAGGAGACTGTGGGTCCAGAGTGAAGGGCTGAAACTTCAGCAGAGATTGGTGCCCATCTTTCTGCATCATGTGGCAACACACCAGGATCTACAGTAGCTGACTTTGGTGAGAAAGCCTCTCTGATGGTGCCTTGGTTTGGACTTTTCACAGCTTGGAACTGTAAGCTTTTACCCTAAATAAGCACCCTTTACTAAAGCCAACACATTTCTGGTACTTTGCATTGGCATCCCTTTGGCAAACTAAAACAATGCCTTAATTTAAGCCCTATCCAAAAATTGACATGTGGCAGCACTTACACTTTTGTAGTTTGGCACTGCAGCCTCTGGGTTTGGAGTCATCCACATCATAATCTATATGAATGGTCCCCTCTAGAAATATGTCATATATTCCCTGTGCAATTGTTTGTAGCACCTCTGGAATTATCATATTTCTCTTTGCAGATATTAAAATGATCAGTGGAAAGGTAATATAATATATGAGTTGAAAGTAAGATACCATTTCTCAGTTTGGTTAATGTTAGGGGAACATCTGCGAAGCCCTAGAAATGGTTGTTTTACTGTTTTGAATCATCTATTCCAAACATATTTGTGTGTGTGTTTGTGTGTGTGTGTGTTTTCAGGTATAACTTCACTGGTAAGAATAGGAAATCAGAACCTTGAAATGAAACTTCATACACCAATATGGATCCAATCATAAAAAGAAATAAAGAACTTTCCTGGGAAAAACACTTACCCTGATATATTCCTAAAGTGTTTTTGCTCATTTTCCCACAACCTAAATAAAGGGGATCATTATTCTTACTATCTATTGATAATTGAATACTGTATTTTTATTATGCTTTTCTATTACTCTCTTTGATTCTCAATACAATTATCTTTCAACTTATGTGGCAGTCTACATTTATACTTTGGTGTATGGTATATCATTTCCTTTTTCATTACAAAAAAGTAGCTCTGATAAAAAACCAATCCAACACTGTATCTCTCACTTCTATGAATTCTACTTTTTTGCTGATGAATCTCAATCTAGTTCTATTGCCTTCTGCTGAGAATGATGTCTTTTACTATCCAAAAGATTTCTTGAAACTCCACCTGAAAATTGTGTTGTCACTTCAAAGTGACTATGTCAATAATAAACTCATCACCTTCAACTCTAACCAGTTTTCCATGAATTGTTTCCTATCTCAGTAAAATTCACCAGTAATCACCAATAAATTCCTCTCTGAAATTTGTGGAGTCCTCATGGAATTCATATCCTCCCTCAATTCTTACTTATTATTACTCATCACATCTGTGGATCTAACCCAAAATTATTGTGAAAGCAATTTATCTCTTTCTTGTGTTGTAAACATCCTTTTTCAGAATTGTCATGCTTGTTCGTCTCCTTTTGATATCTGTGGCTCTAGCTTCCTTGCACTCAATACATTGCCTTAAAAAAGAGCCACAAGAACATTAATAAGGTGTGCTGAGGCAGTTTGAATTTGATGATGCCCAAAAAGAGATTATGTTTTTGATATAATCTATTTCTGTGGTAGTGTGGGCCTCTAATTGGACTGCATCAGTGAGGTTTAGCTCAGGTTGCGTCTCTGCCCTGTTACTGGAGCTTTATATAAATAGAGGCACAGTGAGAGAGACACAGAGAAATATAGTTGCCATTTTTGATCCTGCCATGTGAGAAAGGATTCCAGGATAACTAGCAGCCAATGCTTAACCATAAAACCGCCAAGAAACTGGGCCCACAGGGCAGCTCAAGCTTGAAAAAAAAAGAGCCACATTCCTGATAGTCCACAGCTGAACTTGTGAAGAAATTGGAGAAGCTGAGACTGAGAGGGATGGCCCAGAAAGAGATAAGCCCTATGCCTGGTTGCCTACAGTTAACCTCCGGGAGACAGTAGATTCTGGAGGATAAGGCAGGGAACTCAGGAGAGATCAGCTGCCTTCTTTGCCACATGGCAGGAATCCAGGATCAACAGTATCTGACTTTGGTAGAAAGCATTTCTGATGCTGCTTTGATTTCAACATTCCAAGCCTTGGAACTGTAAGCTTTTACCCAAAACAAATTCCCATTATAAAAGCCAGGCCATTTCTAGTACTTTGCATTGGTAGCCCAGTCGCTAACTAAGAAAAGTGTGTATGCCATTATTCTGCTTAAAATTTCAATGTAAAGACCAACATACTTAAGATTACTCATAAGAGCACCTGTGAGCTGGAAAATAGAACTAGAAGGCCATCCAAATTTACCTAATACACGTGCCTGCTGTTGAGGCAGTGCTCTTTAGAAGAAAATAAGGATCAGGTATATGTCATAAGAAATCCAAAATCTTCCAATTTTATAGACCTACCTTAGGTAAAGGTTTGGCAGTTTTGCAGTGCAATCCTCCAACAAACTCAAAATTAGGTAAGTATGGACGAGGATATTCAAAATTCCAATATGTCCGGATTAGCCACATATCAGCTTTCCCCATAATCTCACATAATGTAGTGGATCTTCCTAGAGGAAATGATAAATGGTGGGTGGAAGAATTAGCATAAAAAATAAGTGTGGAAAATTGTAACACTAATTTTCTGATAAACTATGAAAGGAAAATAATTATCCTCTAGAAATTCTTGGGCTCTAGATATCAGAAAAAAGAGTGCATTAGAGCTCTAATAAGGAAACTATGAAAGAAGGAATGCAAATTGGATAGAAAGAAGTTGGATGAAAAAGAGGGGAAAAAAGAAAGAATGAAATGAAGGAGGAAGGAAGGAAGAATGGGAGACAGGAAGGAAGGTGAAAGAAAAAAGAGAAAGAGATAGAGAGAAAAGAATCGACGACTGGAAAAGAGAGGGAGGGGAATGTATTTTGGGTAGGAAAAGAACAGCTATATGAAGTATACTGTCACCACAATAAATTTAATCAAAATTTAACCACAACTCCAAGAAACTGGTGAATTTATTGTCTACTTTTTCTCTTTGGTTAAATGGCAGATGATAGATCAGGCACAACATACCTGTACAAAATCACCTCTTAATAATTTCCAGTCCCCAGGTGGGAATATAATCTGCCTCATGTGTTTGTAATATCCACCAATAATAGTCCCCACCTTATCCTTCTTAGTCAATTCCATAATTTCTATTGATAAATATTTTCTTAATTACAAGTCCCTGTGTAATTCACACCCACGTTGAGCCCCTTTGGAATTGAGGGTACACGTGAACATACTGTTATCACATGCTTATTTCATGTCTTCAAATGATGTTTTTTAAAGGGGGACAGATTCTAGGTATTATTCATAGGAATTATGTGCAAGATAACTACATTTAAAAATTCATAGTTAAATCATTTCCATATGCAGAAAACATTTTGCCTCTGAGAAATGAAAAGAAAAACTCAGTTGGTTGTCATATACATGTCAGAAGTACAGCCTCTTTCAGAGTCATCACATTTTAGTGTTGGAGTTATACCTGACATCAAAGAGTCCAATAATTTAGTTTGATAATGAAGAAACTTTGCTCAAAGACATAAGGTTGTGATTATTATAGATTGGATGATAATTGATTTCAAAGCTTTAGAGCCAATGTATTTTTATCCTCAAGACACCTTGATCTATGTATCTGACATGCTGCTGTCATTATCAATCTCCTGGTGATGTTGATGTGCATGACATTTAGAATGCATTTTATGAAAGACTGAACGTAAAGCATTATCCAGATTTCTGTATTAAAAGCAGCCACACACACTGACAATTATGATGGGATCAAAATAAGAGAGAATGAAATTGAACAGAGTATCTAAAAGTTGATAATAAATTCATAAGACTTATTTCAAATAGTATTCTATGAAACAAGAATTTCAAATTAAAATTGACCATTAATCTTTTCATACCTAATTAATGTTTTTTAATTACAAATAGCAAGTTGAACACTCCAAAGTTTACATTATTTTGTGGCATGTTCTCCACTGTACTGCAGTCTTAGAAATGCAGCTGCCTACTCCACATTTACATTTGAATGTCAACTTGTATTTCAGAATTTACTGATATAAATCTGAGGTCCAGCCCTTACCTCATCTCATGCATGTTCTTCCTGATATAGTCTCCTTTTGACTTAATGGCAACTCAGTTCTTCCAGTCACTCATTTGAAAACTGAGAGATTCAATATGCATTTGACACTGTTTCTCTTAATTCATAATTTGCCAGAGATTCCCACCAGCTATATCCACAAAACATAAACAGTTTCACCCTTCTCAGCATATCTATTGGCATTATCCTGGCTAGAGCTACCATCATATTTCACCTAAATTAAACCACTTAGCTTTCCCATATAAGTTGCAGTGAAAAAGAGAAAACAGATACCATGCCCTAACCTGCACAGAAGTTTATTTCTCTTAATGTTACTGTTCAAAGGAAGACTGGAATTTCTACTTACAAGGTCATCCAGGTACAGAGGAACTGAGTATATTATTACTCTGGCATCTCTGAGAGTGTAGCTTTCCTCAATAAAGTTATGAAAGGACATTTGTATCCTGGTCAGAGAATAGTTTAAAGAGGAGTGGAGAACAAGCAGTATCCTACTTTTAAAATGTAAGAAAATATTATACATATTAATTTATTCCCATGGCTTTGGAAAGAACTTAATAGGGAGACTAGGAGAGTTTTTTCCAGATATCCAAAAAGGTACTATGAATTACCTCTGAGAGATTTAAAATTGTCACCCACTGAAACCCCCTAAGGTCTGCTTCACATACTGTAACGAATTTGTTCATGCATCGATGCTGCCCTCAAGAATTTCTTTCAATTAAAAGTCATTTTGGATTCATTCAATAACAATATTTGATAGCTCAAATTTAATTTATGTAAATTATCCATTGTTTTTATAATTAAATTGTATGTGAACATAATTCTAGAAAAAAGTTCAATGGTCAATTTTAATTCGGAATTCTTGTTTCATAGAATATTATTTGAAATAAGTCTTATGAATTTATTTATCAACTTTTCGATACTCTGTTCAATTTCATTCTAACAAATTACAATGAAAACACTCAAAATAATAAAGAAAAGTTCAAATAGTTCTGAAGAACATAAAAAAAGCAAAGAAAGTTAAAAAATATCAGAGGGAAAAAAACATAAAAAATGTAAAAGTAAAATGTATCAGTAAGCCTAATTTTTGTAATGGATAAAAATTCCCATGGTAATGACATTGAACTTATATTAAATGTACACAAAGTCAGGTACAAACTGGCCCCAAAAAATCACATTTAAATATTAGTGCAGTATTTAACTTCCATTCAAGGATAGAAAAAATTTGGAAAAGAACAGAAAATGAAAGAAAAATTTCACTCTGCCAGATATAAAGTACAGAATAAAGATGGTGACAAAAAATTAAAATTAAAAGACCATGAAAAAATGTTAGAAATTAAATGACTTAATATGTTATTTTCAAAACAAATACAAATGGAGAAAATATCTCTGGTATAATCACAGAAAACATTGGCGTGAAAAAACATTCAGTTACACTCTGGTCAGAAAAGACCACATCTAATACTGTAAGACACATAAAATTTTTAAAAGATGATGGGAAAATGTATCACATATATGCTTGCCTAAAGAAGGAAGATGCAACTATATTAATATTAAAAATTTGCCTTTAAATTAATAAGCATTGCTAGAATTTAAAATTACTGTAAAAATATTAAAATATTTTCAGTTCACTTGGAAGCTAATAGTTCTACATGTGAATGCAGTAATACCATAATTTTAATCCTTTTAATTCAAACTGTGACTTTTAAGGAAGATATTAAAATATTCATATATATATATAGATTTGATCACAAATCCTTCAGAAATTTTTATATACATATATGCCGTGTCCAAAAAAATTCAAAATTGTTATTATACAGACTGTATTTCTGATTACAATCCAATTAAATTGGAAATTAATACAAAAAATAACTAGGCAATTCCATGTGGTAGATTGGTTGCAATAATGGTCTAAGATTTTCATGCTTCTCAGAATCTATGTTCAAACTATAAATTAGTGCTTGAGTACTTCTCCTTTATCTTTGACCCCTGCGTTGTTATAAGGATATTCTAAAACTAGCCTGTTGAATAGATGTAAGAGATATATTGAGAGAATCAGGCAGACCCTGAAACATGTAAATGTCTCAGGCAAGAGGAAAGATCCATGAATCAGATCCACAGTTAAATACAGTTGAACAAGTAAACCCATTACAGACAGAACTATCCTGTCAATGCATAGACTTGTGAACAATAATAAATTACCATTGTTTGAAGCCAGTTTCAGGCGGTTTGGTACAAAGCATTATGGTAACAATAGCTAATTGATATACTCCCTTATACTTCAAAATTGAAAGACACATTTCACCACTCTCTTGCCAAAAGAAGAAATCAGAAAATATTTAGGCTTTAATGATTTAAAAATATTAAAAATAAATACTTGTGTAATTCAGCATATATGGGATTTAAAATAAATTTTAGTTTTAAATAATTTAGAATAAAATAATTTACTTAATCAGCAAAAGAAGAAGGTAAAACTAAAAAACAAATTAAAATGTACAAGAAAAAAGAGGATATTAGTAAAATTGAAATCCAAAATCAAGTCAATCTCATTCATAAATACATGTTCTAATCCTGAAAATTTGGTCAACTGAATATGATAATATATTAAAAGCAGATAGAAATTGGGTTCATTCAAAGAATGAAATGATAGTTTAATATATTAAAAATAAAAATGTAAATTAACTTATTAATAAAGAAAGAAAATAAATCATAATTTTATCAAGCAAAAACAAAACCTCAATATTTATTCATAATTTCCAAATCTACTACCAGATTGGGAATTGGAAAGAATTCCCTTAGTCTTATGAAAGACACCTACCAAAAGCCCTAATGGAATGTAACAGTAATGTTGACTTATTGAAAGAATTCCCTTAATATGAGTACAAGTCAATGATATATCTAAATGACTATTTTAATTCTATAAAGTCTTAATCTGCTGCATTTAAAAAGAAAAACAAGAAGAGAATAGGAAGGCAGGTGATTTGGGTCCTAAATTATTTTTCTTAGTAATCTGACTGCATGTGGCAAAGCCCAATATACACATATAAATAATTAGTTTGAATGAGACAGTTTGGTAATTTTGTTGGATATAAAAACAATACGAAGGGAATGGATGTTCCTTATGTGGTTGAGTTTCTGCTTCCTAGGTACGAGGTCCTGGGTCCATTCCCCGGTACCTCCTAAAAATATATTAAAAAATGAAAAATCAATATGAAATAAGAATTTCAAATTCTATGCACTGGAAGCAATCAGAATATTTAATAAAAATATAAAAAATTTAATAACAACTTAAAATATTTCAATAAGCTTGTTAATGTTGTTTAGGACCTTATTGTTAGAACTATAAAAATCTCATTGAAACCATCATACAAATATTAAAGACAGATATATATTCATGCATAGTAAGACTAAAGCCATAAAGATGTCCATTCTTATGAAGTCAATGTACAGATTTTATGTAAATGTCTTTAAAATCTCAAAATTTTCAGTTTTATAAATCTTGGATATTTAGAAAACATAAGAAGTGATATTTAAGGTGGGAGCAAAGAATTATCAAGGTATTCTGGAAAAAGACTCTCTAATAAATAATGATAGGATAATTCTTTATTCAGCTGCAAATGAAGGAAGGAAGAAAGGTATGGAGGGAGGGAAGAAGAAAAAAGAAAGAATGTAGTGAGGAAAGTAGACAGAGGAAAGGGATGGAAGTAATGGAAAAAGGAAAGAAATTGGCCCCAAAACAATATACACACAAAAATTTCCAAGTACCAATAAACCTTTAAATTCAAAACAATATATAAAGAAATATTTATGATTTGGGGATAGGAGAGTATTTCTTTGAATATATGAAGGGAAACCATAAAGCAAATAATTTATTAGTTTGACCACACTTTGTTTAAAAACTGCAATGCAATTAAAATTTGATATTACAGAAGGAGTAAGAAGACACATAAACTGTGAGAAGATATCTGCATTTATAAGAGCAATAAAGGATTATCCAGAATATATGAAGAATTTCTTGGATTCATCTAATTTTACATTTTATACACTTTTTGAAGCTATGGTATTTCAAAATCTGAAAATACAATATTGGCGTTTAAATGATGTAAAAATATTTCATTTGTATCCTTTAAACACTCCAAAGGCAATTGGTAGACTGAAAAAAGTATTTGTAATATTTATCATAAAAATGCTTAAATTTCCTAAATGTCAGAACAATCAGTAAGGTAAAAGCCCAAAAGAAAATTTTACATATGATACCCATCCTCAGGAAGATATGAGGAAAACGCTTAAATGGATAAACAATTTTGGATGACAACATGGCAGATATACCTGTACAAAAAGGGTGGTTAAAATTCTTAGTATCAAACTTCAGTTAAGTAAAGGAAAAGTCATTGACAACTATGGAAAGATCTTTCTTAAAGTATAATGAAAACAAATTAAACAACGATAATACATTCCAGAAGCTAGCAGTCAGTTTGCTCTCAAGATTATTCATAGTTTTAGAATATTATTAAAGAAAATAGGTTTTATCCTTCTGTAAAGGAAGGAGAAAAATCAACATTCCTTGCATAAACTATATTTATTTCAATTTTATTTAGCATGGGTGTTATCTCCCTAGGTTTATTGAACACTAACTAAATAAACATATGTATTAAATCTTTCAGATGATGAAAATTATATGTTCATATCTAAAGAAATTATGTTAAAGAAGGAAATGTACTCTGCCCTCTCTTAAATGCACTTCACTTGTTGCTAACTATAATTTAATAAGCTTATTTAAAGGTAAACTTACTAGTCTATGTGGTTATGGTTAATTATAATGACTTCATAAAAATATCTTATAAACTGAAATATTAAAATGGTTAATTCCAGGATGCCATTATTAAAGAGAAACCTAAATTGATATTACTAACAAAAAGTAACTTTGTAACAACGAAATCTGTCAGAGGACAACTCAATCTAATGTTAAAGTGGTTGTTAGGAAAGATAATCTTGTTTCCATTGTAAGTCTTCAGGTTTCACAAAATAATGAAGAAAGTAGTTTTTCTTGTGCTGCTTAAGTAAAATACCTGTTAATTAACCTAATCATGGTAAAGGTGTACAGGTAAAAAGCAAAGTTCTGAAATAGTTAAGTTCATTTGATATGGTATACATTGAATTGAAAGTGTTGTTTAGAAAGTGTACAAAAATCAAAAGAGATTGACTTCAATATTATCAAGGTCTCTTGTGCATGCAAACCAGGCCGAAATACCTTACATGTTGCCTACCCGTTTGAGTTATTTGCTAGATTGGTCACTAACCCTAAAGTAATAAAAGTATCTACTACATCTCTGTATATGTTCCTGAAGTGGATAGAGAATATATTGCAGTTTTGGATTCATGCAGCAGGTGGCAATGGCTCAATATGACCAGATGTACAATGAACTTTGCCTCCAGATTGGCTCTGTTTCATAGTGCTGAAGGGCACCATGCACCAGGCCAGTGAAACACTGGAGCCTTACCTTCCTAGACTTTCTCTAAGATCAATTGTGCTGCAGCATGCTGGCTGTGTGAAGGGCATACCAAGTGGAGCAGTGATTATGAGAGCTATGTAAGTAGAACTTAAACACATTGGCATTATGGCCTGCTCCCATGGAGTGATGACATGTATGGTATTGTAAATCTAGAGCTTAGAGCTATTAATTGTAGCTCAAAGTAAAACTTATGCCATGATTAGTACATTAATTAGCATTTAGTACTATACTTATATCTACTCTATTTTAGATATATGCCTGTGATTATGGTGATATCTTTTCTATTCTAGATAATATGCAGAGGGATACTGAACATGTTAAAAGCCCTCGTAAACTTAATTCATTTTCTAAGTAGTTAATGAATATGCTTGTAATATAAAGGAATGGCTCTCTTCATTACTATCTTTATTTTGTTTGCCATATAAATATAATAAATCTATGATACAGAATTACATTAAAAGTTGTGAAGGGCTGGGGAAGCATAGAGGGATTCTCTATCCATATTCTATCTCCTGGTAACCTGTAAAATATAGATCCTCTTAGTCTTATAAATATTAGTAATAAATTTCAGTTGATTTTATAGACAGAATGGCATTTTTAGATCCAACTTTTAAAAATGAAAGAATAGGCAGAGAAAATGAAAATTAAGAAACCAGAGGTATCAAATATGTGATATTAAACAAATATAATGGGCCACTAAGGTGAAAAGACAGGTTTGATATGGGGCCTTATGCCAGTAAGACTGCAAAACTGAGGAAATGGAGAGCCGTCCACATCTTTTCCTCAATGTAATTATAATAAAACTTTAATATAATAAGAGAATCCCAGCAGCACAAGGACTGCTGTCACTGTCAGTACACATACTTGCTTAGTGGAAAATGATTTTCCCCATTCTTCCCAATGATAATGTTTCTGTTTCCTCTTGCCCTCAACTTTCATCCTCCCAGAGGGATTTATTTATAACACATATGTGACAGTTTGAGTCTGGGTGGATCTCAGAAAATCCTGTTTGTAAGCTAATCCATTCTTATACATGTAAACCTATTGCAGATGGGACGTTTTAATTAGATTCAGTTTTGGGGGCTTCCTTTTGATTAGATCACTTCCATAGGGCATGAGATTGGACGGGTAATAATCCTCTGACTGGAATCTTTTATAAAGGGACGAATAACAATCCACAGACCCAGAAAGAATGCCACAGAGACAGAGAGAAGCCTTCTGAAGTGAAGAACCCAGGAGAGAGAAAAGCCAGAGACAGAGCAGCCTGAAGCTGAAGCAACCAGGCCCAGAGGAGAGGGGTGAGACAAGTGGACATAACCATGTTCCTGAGCACACACAGCTGTGCTGGGGGAGAAAGTGAGCCTAGTGGAGAAGACAGACACTGGAAGAGTCACCATTGTGCCTTGCCATATGGCAGGAGTCCATGATCACCAGTAGCCAAACTTTGGAGAGCGAGCTTTGTCTAATTACTTGATTTGGACATTTTCATGGCCTCAGAACTGTAAGATTTAAACCTAATAAATTCCCATAATAAAAGCAAAACTATTGCTCCCTGAAGCTATTAGCAAACTAAAACACCTCATATGACAGACAATTCACAATGTTATATTTATAATCCTGTCTCTTCAATTTATTGTGAACACATACTTGAGGGCAAGATACTTTTCATATGTAATTCAAATACATTGTGCCAAACAGTGCTGACACATAGATGGTGGCTTATTGATTGTAAATTATTTATTGTGACATCAATGCAGTATAAATTCAAAATGCTGTCTAAATCTATGATTTTTAAAATATTGATTCTTTTAATTTTATTTCTGTGAAACAATTTATTATTTAAGAATCATTGAGTAAAATTAGGTAATATTTTTAGTACCTAATATGATCTCTTCTTTGTTAGTTGTATCCCTAAGTTATTCTCAAAGATGTTGGAGTAAAAACCACCTGAGTTGATAAATTCAGATGACAGTTGTGTATATAAAAATTAAAAACCAATTCTTTCCTCCACTCACATAATTAATTAGTGATTAGTTCACTGGTACCACTTGAAGAGTTTTAGAAGGTAGGCAAATATTGAAAAGGGATTTCTTTAATTATAGAAGAATTTTTATACACTTTAGAAAAAAATTTAAAAGAAAAGCAGTGTCTTACCTAAAGCTTCACTGTAAAACTGATCCCAAAATTGAACGTCATAATGCTGGAGCCAGAAGTCAAATAAAAGTGAAAGCATTAGATTTTTCACCCTTTCCAGAAAGGTTATCTTGTCTCCTGGTCCTGCCATGGGGACGGGCACATAGGATAGTGGAGCTGGTAGTTTCCCACAGTTCTTCTCCAATATACCACCTATAGAAGTCCTTAATGTGTGCACAAAAGGGACTGCAAGCAACACAGCTATCAATTCTCCACAGGGCACTATAGGATCTATGATCATTACATTGTAGTTAGTTTCCTTGAGGTTCTTCATGAGTGTCTGATTGTACACTATAGTCTCACACAGGATTTTCACATCTTTAGTTGTTTGAAGAAAAAAGTCTAGTAGTTTTATCGCTGATTGCTAGTTTGAAAATTTTGGTATCATATCACATTAATAACTAGGTCCATTTATTATATTCCTAAATCTCTCTCCATCCACTGGCACATGAACCATCTTGAAGTTGATTGTGGAAGGCTTGCTCTGTTCAATGAGGACATTGTATGAAGGAGCCAGGACGGTCACCTCATGACCCCTCTCTGTGAGTTCCTGTAGAATGATCTTTAGATTGAGCCAATGGCTCATGTCACAGGGCCACACAAGGACCTTCCCACAGAATCCACAGCTAACACAGCACAGCTGAAGAAGCAGAAGAGACAAAGATCTTTTCTCACTCACCATGGCAGTAGCTTCCTCACTTGCTGCTCTGTAGGAGTTTTTGTGCTGCTTGGTACAAATATAAAATGGCAGTTAATGAAAGAACAAGTTAAGAATAAAATTTCTTTTTTATTGTTGTAGAGGGCATTTTTATGCATAGAACTTTGTTCAGTGTTTTTGATGAGTAAAGCATGATATGACGTTTGTTCTGGAGGGGAGACTAGATGCAAAGGTGACAGAGGAGGATACCTAAGGTGAACAGAAGAGTACAAGAAAAATAATGGTTATTTTAGTAGACAGCTATCAATACAGCATTTATGGAGTAGATTTTTTAAAATAATTATTTTTAAAAGATACTTAGATTACATAATCGTTACGCAAAAAATATAGGGATTCCCATATGCCCCACTCCCCACACCTCACACCCTCCCACATGAACATCCTTTATTAGTGTGGCACATTCATTGCAACTGATAAACACATCCTGGGGCTTTGCCATTAAGCATAGACCATAGTTCACATTGTAGTCTACACTCTCTCCCATACAGTTCTGCATGTTATGTGATGATATAAAATGGTCTATATCTGTCGTTGCAATGTCATTCAGGATGATACCCAAATCCTGAAAAAGTCACCACATTACACCTGTTTTTCCCACTCCCTGACCCAAGAGCTTCCGTTGGCCACTGCCTCCACATTAATTTTGTAATTTTTTTCCATTGCTAGAATCACAAGTCTATAGTAGAATACCAGTAAGTCCACTCTAGTCCATAGTTCATTCCCCAATCCTGAGGATTCTGGGATGGTGATGTCCACTCCACCTCTAATTCAGAGGGGGCTTTGATCCCATACAGCTGATGGATGCAACTCTCTTGCTTATAGTTGTAGGCTTTCTTATTTCCTTGGTATGGTGGTTGTCAATTCTCACCTCCTTGTTAGTTGTCCTGGGTGAGTCCAATGAACTGGAGAGTAGGTGTTGCAACTCCGCTGAGGTTCAGGGCCCAACTGGTACATGGACAGCCCAAAGATTTAAGTCCCTTAGACAGAGGCCTACCAACTCCAGCACCAAGTATAGGTTCAAACAGAAGGGACAGATAAGCCATGTGTGGGGAAGCCTTAACTGAGTCCAACTTTGTAACTCTCAGGAGGACACACTCCAAAGTAGGGCCCACTGGCAAGGCACCAAACTGTGGAACTACCTGCCCTGACCATAGGACGTGGGTGTCTCCAAAGCCCTCAGGAGCCCCACTATTTGAGGTAGTATCCATGTTCATAGTCTTTGAGATCCTACTGAGATGTGTATAAGCATTACCTCTGGGATGACCTCCCGACTCACTTTGAAGTCTCTTAGCCATATAAACTCATTAGCCTTTACTTTTTCCCCCTTTTATTTGAGGTCTTTTTCTAGTTGCAATCTGATTATTTTTTAGCAATGTTTTTGTAGTTTTCTGTGCAAAAATCATTAACATACTTGGTTAGATTTATTCTTAGATATTTGATTCTTTTAGTTGCTATTGCAAATGGAATTTATTTTAAACATTCTTTTTTTCTTTTAATTTATCACCCCACTCCCTCAGAATGTTCTCTTGTCTGTCTGCTCAATGTTTGCTCACCTTCTCCAGGAGGCCCTGGTAACTGAAGCTAAAATCTCCCCCATGGGAGGTGAGTGCCCAATGGCCTGAGCCACATTTGCTCCTCATGCCTGCGATGTCTGCTGGCGCATGGCATCTGCTTGTTCAGGCATCTGCTTGTTTAGGCATCTTCTCATTGCATCAGGTGTGGTGTGTAGCTTGTAGTGGCAGGTGTGGCATTTGCTTATTTTATTTAGGGGGCATTTGGGCCGAACTCAGGATCACCCATGTGATAGGCAGGTGCCCAACTGGTTAAGCCACATCTGCTTCCCATGCAATGGAATTTATTGTCTTGATTTCATCTTCAGATTGTTCATTGCTTATGTTTAGGAACACTACTGATTTTTGAGTATTGATCTTGTACCTCCACATTGCTGAAATGATTCATTAGTTGATAGACCTTTGTGTTGTATCAGGATTGTCTGTATATAGGATTATGTCATTTGCAAATAGCAAAAGTTTTACTTCTTCCTTTTCAATATAGATTCTTATAATTATTTTCCTGCCTAACTTCGGTGGCTAGAACTTCCATTACAATGTTGAATAACAGTGAAGACAGCAGGCATCCTTGTGTTGGTCCTGACCTTAGAGGTACCAATAAGTAGAATGTTAGCTGTGGGCTTTTCCTATATACCATTTTCATGTTGAGAAAGTTTCATTCTATTCCTAGTGTTGTAACTGTCTTTATCAGGATAGGGTGCTGGATTTTGCCAAAAGATTTTGTACTGCATTAATCAAGATTTTTATGTTTTTATTCTCCCTTCATTTTGGTGTATTAAATTATTTGATTTTCTTATGTTGACTACCCTTGCATAACAGAAATAATCCTTAATTGAGCATGCTGTATAATTCTTTATGTGATGTTGGATTTAGTTTGCTAGTATATTGTTGAAGGTGTTTTTATCTATATCCATAAGAGATTTTGCTCTATAATTTTCTTTTTTTGTGATATCTTTATCTGGTTCTGGTATGAGGGTGATGTTGGCCTTATTGAATGAACTAGGGAGTGCTCCCTGCTTTTCATTTTTTTGAAATGTTTGAGTAGGATTGAAGTTAAGTCTTCTTGGAATGTTTGGTAAAACGCCACTGTGAAATCATCTTCTTTTTTGGGAGGTGTTTGGTTACTGATTCAATCTCTTTATTAATTATTGGTTTATTGAGATCTTCTATTTCTTCTTCAGTCAGTATATGTAGTAAAACTTTGTCCATTTCATCTAGCTCATCTAATTTATTTGTGTATAATTGTTCATAGTATCCTCATAGTTCTTTTCATTTTTGTGGGGTTAGGAAGAATGTCCCCTTCTTCATTTCTGATTTTCTTTTTGTTCATTCTTTTTTGCTTTTTAGTCTAGGTAAAGATTTTCAATTTTATTGCTCTTTTCAAATAACCCATTTTCAGTTTTGTTGATATCTTTGTTGTTTTCTGTTCTCTATTTCATTTATCTCTGCTTTATACTTGTTATTTCTTTCTTTCTGCTACTTTTGGATTTGGTTACTCTTCTTTTTCTAGTTTTTCCAGTTTTGAGGTTAGATTTCTTGTTTGAAATTTGTCTTCTTTTTAATGTAATCATTTAGAGCTATAAATATTTCCCAGTACGGCCTTTGCTGTATCCCATAACTTTTGGTTTGTTGTATTTTCATTTTCATTTGCCCCAAGATATTTTCTAATTTCCTTTGTGAGTTCTTTAAACTATTTTTTTAAGAGTATATTGGACTTCCTGGATGATGGCATTGAAATAGGTAGGCAGGGCTCAACTCTCTCACAAAAACAAGGGAGGAAGTGCAAAAAGCTATCTGAGAGAGCTGCTTTGGGGATCTACAGACCAGGATAGTTCTGTGAATCATCCAGGAGGGAGAAGGACAGAAACACAAAGAGGCTAAAGGAAAACAATGAGTTAATCACCCCTGTGGCTGGGAACAGCACATATACCCAACTCTTAAGTCAAATAGACTTGGTAAAATCCTTGGCTCACTGTAGCCAGCTGTGTGGGGAAAGAAAGTCCTCCTTTCTGGGAGGAAGAAGAGTCTGGTAGAGGACGGAGAGCGGCTTCTCTTCACTGAGTTCGGCCAGCTGTGCCCCTTTAAATCTCAAAAAATACCCCAGCCGGCACTGAAGTGGCTCCAGGGAGAGGGGTGGGGGTATCTGATGGGGCAGGCTGTCACACCTTACTGTCCTGTGAGAGAAAGGAACTAGGAGAGAAGGAATACAGGAGAGATAGCCGACAAACTGTTAGAAGCCCAACTCACCTGAGGGAAAAGAGGGCAGGGAGAGCCTGAAAAGATTTCAGAAACCTACATAACCTGTGGAGTGGGTGTAACTCAGTGGAGGAATGCCTGCCTCACATATACTATATCCCTGGTTCGGTTCCTGGTACCTACTAAGAGAAGGGATCTAGAGAGTGATCCAGGGGGTTGTCAGATACCCAAATGTCACTTTGTGTCAAGGAACTTACAGACTGAGATTTTTTTGTTTTAGGCTTTTTGATCTGTTGTTTTATACTTATTATTATTTTTTATTTTTCTTTATTTTATTCTCTAAAACTGGGTACATTACCCATGGAGGGAAGGCTGCAGGGAGATTGAAATGAGAGCATCAGTAGCCTGAGATTGTTTCCAGGGGCATAAGAGGGAAGCCTGATTTTCCTAGATTGTGTTTTTGTTTTTTGCCTTTTCTATTTGTTTGTTTCTCTTTTTTTCTTTTCTTTACTTTTTCTGCTTACTTTCTCTATTTCTTTTCTTACTTTCATTTTCCCCTCTTCCACTGCTTTTTTTTTTTTCCATCTTCACTTGTTAGGTCTTTGTTTTTCATCTTCATCTTGTCAGCTTTCCATTTTTTTATTTTATTCTATTTTTTTCTGTTGTCTTTTCTTTATTCCACCTTTTAATCTTATTCATTGTATTTATTATGATTTTTTATTCTCATTACTTATTTTTTTCTGACTCTTTTATAGTTTAACTTCTATCTTTTATATTATTACTATTATTCTTTTTCTCATCTTCTTTCTTTCCTTTTCTATGCTCTTAATTTTTTAAGGGAATATGGGCAACTACAAGGATATAGAATAAGTGGAACTAAGGGTCAAAGAGGACCCTTGACATAAAACAAAACAAAGTCAACTCTTACAGTAGAAAGAGAGCTAACCATCTGAACAAGCCCATCAAGGTAAATAGACGCCTAAGCACTAGCAAAAAAATTAAAACCATACTAAGAAACAGGAAGACATAGCCCAGTCTAATGAATAAACTAAAAAATAGGAAGACTTTCAGAATGCGGAACAACAAATCAAGGATGTCCAAACAAATATCATGAATCGACATAATGAAATAAAGGAAGAGATAAAGGATATTAAGAAGATACTAGGGGAATACACTGAAAAAATGTAAATATACATAAAAAGTTAATGGAGCTGATGTTGATACATAGCACAATGCAAGAAATCAAAAATATGCTGGAAGCACATAACAGCAGGTTTGAACAGGTGGAGAAAAGAATTAGTGACGTCGAAAATGATACACCTGAATCAGACAGATAGTAGAAAAGATAGTTAAAAAGATAGAAAAAATTAAGAAGGGACTCAGGGAATTGAATGACAACATGAAACATAAAACATATGTACCACAGTCATCCCAAAGGGAGCAGAAGGCGTGTTGGAGGAAATACTGGCTGAAAATTTCCCAACTCTTTTGAGGGCCATGGATTTACATATCCAAGAATTGGAGTGGATTCCAAAGAGTAAAAATCCTACTATTCCTACACTGAGGCATATACTTATCAAATAGTCAAATGTTAAAAACAGAGAGAATACTGAAAGCAGAAAGAGAAAAGAGATCCATCGCGTACAAGGAAAGTTCAATAAGATTAAGTGCTGATTTCTCATCTGAAACCATGTGTATTAGTCAGCCAAAGGGGTGCTGGTGCAAAATACCAGAAATCTGTTGGTTTTTGTAAACGGTATTTATTTGGGGTAGAAGCTTACAGTTACCAGGCCATAACGCATATGTTACTTCCCTTATCCAAGTTTGTTGCCATGTGTTGGAGCAAGATGGCTTCTGACATCTGCAAGGATTCAGGCTTCCTGCGTTCCTCTCTTCCCAGGGCTCATTTCTCTCTGGTCTTAGTTGCTCTGCTCTCTCCACAAGGTCACTTGTAGACTATCAGGCGAATGGCTCGTCCCCCTTCCTGTGGCCTCTGCCATGTCTAACCAAGCCTTCTCTCCTTCCTTGTGTATCTCCAACATTAAAACTCCAACCTCCTTTCTCTGTGGTGCAGTTTCTCTGTGAGTCCCCACACAACAAGGGGGTGGGGACTCAACGTCCTACTGACATGGCCCAATCAAAGCCTTAATCATTATTTAATCAAATAAAAGTGAAACCTCTGAGTCCAATATAATCTAATATGCCCAGAGGAACAGACCAGTTTACAAAAATAATCCAATATTTAGTTTGGAATTCATAAACAACACCAAACTGCTACACCATGGAGGAGAGAAGGCAGTGTAATGATATAGTTAAGGTACTAAAAGAAAAAAAAAAACCTGCCAGTCAAGATGCATATATATATATCCAGCAAAACTGGCATTCAAAAATGAGGGAGATTTCAAAATATTCACAAATAACCAGAAAGGAAGAAAGTTTGTCAGCAAGAAATACTAAAGGTCATTCTGCAGGTTGAAAGAAAAAAACAAGAAAGAGGGTTGGAGGAAATTGTGGAAAGGATGAGAATAACATAAAAGATAAAAAGAGAAATATAAACAAAATATGACATATATAAACCTAAAGAAAAAATGCTAATGTAAGTATTTTAGTAAGGACCACCAGAAACAGTTTGCTTTCAGCTGTCAAGGCCAGCAGTATACCTTCACTGTCCTGCCTCAGGGGTATATCAACTCTCCAGCCCTATGTCATAATATTGTCCCCAGGGAACTTGATCATCTCTCCCTCCCACAAGACATCACACTAGTTCCTTATATTGATGATATCATGTTGATAGGACCTACTGAGCAAGAAGTAGCAAAGACCCTAGATTTATTGGTAACACATTTGTGTGAGAGAGGATGGGAGATAAATCCAACAAAAATACAGGATGTTTCCACCTCCGTGAAATTTCTAGGTGTCCAGTGGTTGGGGATTGTTGAGATATCCCTTCTAAAGTAAAGGATAAGCTGTTGCACCTGGCCCCTCCTGTGACCAAAAAAGAGGCACAACGCTTAGTTGGCCTCTTCGGATTTTGGAAACAACACATTCCTCATTTGGGTGTGCTACTCTGGCCCGTTTACCTAGTGAACAAAAAAGCTGCTAGTTTTGATTGGGGACTGGAACAAGAGGAAGCCCTGTGACAGGTCCAGGCTGCTGTGCAAGCTGCACTACCACTTGGACCATATGATCCAGCAGATCCAATGGTGCTAGAAGTTTCAGTGGCAAATAGAGATGCTGTCTGGAGCCTTTGGCAGGCCCCTATAGGGGGATCACAACGCAGACCCTTAGGATTTTGGAGCAAAGCCTTGCCATCCTCTGCAGATAACTACTCCCCTTTTGAGAAGCAGCTTTTGGCTTGCTACTTGGCCTTAGTAGAGACTGAACGCTTAACCATGGGCCATCAAGTTACCATGAGACCTGAGTTGCCTATCATGACCTGGGTATTGTCTGACCCACCAAACCATAAAGTTGGGCATGCACAGCAGCACTCCATAATAAAGTGGAAGTGGTATATATGAGATAGGGCTCAAGCAGGTCCTGAAGGCACAAGTAATTTACATGAGGAAGTGGCCCAAATGCCATTGGTCACCACCCCTGCCATGTTACCTTCTCTTTCCCAGCCCACAGCTTTGGCCTCTTGGGGAGTCCCTTACAATCAGTTGACTAAGGATGAGAAAACTCGGGCCTGGTTTACAGATGGTTTTGCATGATATGCAGGTACCACCCGAAAGTGGACAGCTGCAGCACTGCAGCCCTTTTCTGGGACATCCTTGAAGGATAGCGGTGAGGGCAAATCCTCCCAGTGGGTAGAGCTTCAAGCAGTGCAGCTAGTTGTTCATTTTGCTTGGAAGAAGAAATGGCCAGAGGTGTGCTTGTACACTGATTCATGGGCTGTTGTCAATGGTTTGGCTGCATGGTCAGGGACTTGGAAGGAACATGATTAGAAAATTGGTGACAAGGAGGTCTGGGGAAGAAGTATGTGGCTAGACCTTTGTGAGTGGGCAAAAAACATGAACATATTTGTGTCCCATATGAATGCTCACCAGTGGGTGACTTCAGCATGGAAGAGCTTAATAATCAAGTGGCTAAGATGACCCACTCTGTGGTTAATGCTCAGCCTCTTTTCCCAGCCATTCCTGTCATTGCCCAATGGGTTCATGAACAAAGTGGCCATGGAGGTAAGGATAGAGATTATGCATGGGCTCAGCAACATGGACTTCCCCTCACCAAGGATGACTTAGCAACAGCCACTGCTGAATGCCCAATCTGCGAGCAGCAGAGATCCACACTCAGTGCCCAATATGGCACCATTCCTTGAGGTGACCAGCCTGCTACCTGGTGGCAGGTTGATGACTTGGGCCACTTCTACCATGGAAGGCGCAGCGATTTGTTTTAACTGGAATAGACACATACTCTGGCTATGGGTTTGCATTTCTGGCACACAATGTTTCTCCCAAAACTACCATCCATGGACTTACCTAATGTCTTATCCACCGTCATGACATTCCACGTAGCATTGCTTCTGATCAAGGAGCCCATTTCCCAGCAAATGATGTGTGGGAATGGGCACATGCCCATGGAATTCACTGGTCTTACCATGTTCACCATCACCCTGAAGCAGCTGGATTAATAAAATGGTGGAATGGCCTTTTGAAGACTCAATTATGGCACCAAGTAGGTGGCAATACCTTGCAGGGCTGGGCAATGTTCTCCAAGAGGCTGTGTATGCTCTGAATCGGTGTCCTCCCTATGGCACAGTTTCTCCAATAATCAGGATTCATGGGTCCAGGAATCAAGGGGTGGAAATGGGAGTTGCACCAGTCACTACTACCCCTAGTGACCTACTAGCAATTTTTGCTTTCTGTCCCTACAACCTTGAGTCAGTTGGTCTACAGGTTTTAGTCCCAAAAGGAAGACTGCTGCCACTAGGGAACACAACAATGATTCCATTGGAGCCACTTTGGGCTCCTCTTACCTGTGAATCAACAGGCAAAGAAGAGAATTACTGTACTGGCTGGGGTGATTGATCCTGACTATCAAGGGGAAATAGTACTACATCTACATAATGGGGGTAAAGAAGAGTTCGTCTGGAATGCAGGAGATCCTCTAGGGCATCTCCTAGTACTGCCATGTCCTGTGATTAAAGTCAATGGAAAATTGCAACAAACCAATCCAAGCAGGACTAACAGTGTCCCAGAATCTTCGGGAATGAAAGTTTGGGTCACCCCACCAGGCAAAGAACCACGGCAGTTGAAGTGCTTGCTGAAGGTAATGGGAACATGGAATGAGTAGTGGAAGAAAGTAGTGATAAATATGATCATCAACCATGTGACCAGTTACAGAAATGAGGACTGTAATAGCCATGAACCCTTCTTTCTTGTTTCGTTTTGAGTATGATTGTATATGTGCACAAATCGAATTTGTTTTATTCCCTAACCTTTTCCCCTATCAAATGAAAAGTTATATTAATTCTACATCATAATATTTAAGGATGT
>JAKSZT010038599.1:38557352-38649524 GCA_026826555.1 Tolypeutes matacus
CCTCCCTCTATGTCATCAGCAGCCAGTCCAGGGCAGTAGGGAAGGTATTTTAGAAGGCAGATTATCTTTAGTTCCCTGCTGGTACTCAGGACAATGTCAAAGTCCCACATAGACTGGAAGTGTGTGAATCCTGGGACACAGCAGACAAAATCACTGGCCAAAATTTGGCAGAGATCTTAGATTCTGAGTAGAGAATGGAAGGCTGCAATGCTCCTTCCAAAACTGCAGGAAGCAAAGCCCATTTGCCTGGCAGAAAGGAAGCCTTGGAACCACGGGGACAATCAGCAATAGGATCTAGAGAGGAGGACCAAGGTGGTCAGGGGAG
Organism: Tolypeutes matacus; assembly: GCA_026826555.1. Classification (NCBI taxonomy): domain Eukaryota; kingdom Metazoa; phylum Chordata; class Mammalia; order Cingulata; family Chlamyphoridae; genus Tolypeutes; species Tolypeutes matacus. Next base: position 38,557,678 of record JAKSZT010038599.1, read on the forward strand.
AGGGAAACCATGGGAGCTAAGGCAGGCAAGCCATCACCCAGCTGATTCATAGGAAAGGGAAGCCAAAGAAATTATTTGGCTGGAAGACCAGTGTTCAGCTGGCTTTGAGAGTGAAGAAAGACACTGGACAACCAGGGGTATGTCCAGCTGCCCAGGAGGCTCCCAAGGTGTGGGAGCTCCAGGTCAAACAGATGTGGGGACTGGCAACCAGCTGGCTCACAGGGAGAGAGTAGTAGGGAGGGTGAACCAGATCTCAGCTGGTACTCAGGAAAAGGAGAGATGCCATCCAGTGCTAAAGCAGATCCAGGAAGAGGGGAGAGGGAAGCTGATCAGGCAAGCTGTCACAGCCACCCATCCTGGGATAGAGAGGAGCTGGGTCAGTGAAGGGGTGGGCTTAGAGGCACCTAACAGCCTGTGTGAGAGGGGAGCCAGGAGAGGCAACTGGTGAGCTGTTAGATGCCCAATGAACATGAGAGAAAGGGGACCTAGGAGAGGCGGCTACGAGTCATCAGATGCCCAATTGGCCTGACAGAAAGGGGGTGCAGAGAGAGACAGCTGGTGAGTTGTCAGGCACCCAGCTGGCCCAGAAGGGAAGTGAGATAGAAAGCAATCCAGTGGGTTGTCAGGTACCCAGCCAGCTCACTGGGGGAGGAGAAGTTGTGGGACAAGCAACTTAGTGACTGAGAAGATAGATTGAGATTTTTTTGTAGTTTTTTATTTTTAATTTTGTTACTCTTTATTCTTTATTCTTTTTTGTTAGTCTTTATTCTATATTCTCTACATCTGAATAACTTACCCATGAAGATTGGGCCACAGGGTGATTAATTGGTGGGTACTGGCAGCCTGAGATGGTTGCTAGTAGCCTGAGAGAAAGTAGTATAGTAACTACCCACAGTCCTTTCTATAGTTCCATATGATCAATACAGAAACTTAATGGGACATGTTATATCACTATCACTTTGTTTTAGAACTTGTTAATTTTTTTCTTAGTATCTCCTTAAACAAGTCAAGCCAGACTGCATTTACCTTCACCTGGGAAGGCTAACAATGGACTTTTACAGTGCTTCCCATGGCTATGTACAGAGCCCAACAAGCTGCCATGGTCTCCTGGCAAAGAATCTGGCTGGAGGAGAAACCTCTGGGTGTAACCCTATTCCATTATATTGGTGATATTATATTATCCAATTATTCCCTTTCAGAATTGAGAGGAGCATCAGAGACAACAGCATCTCATCCATAAAGCTGAGGATGGACAATCAATTGGGACAAACTGCAAGGTCTTGACTTCCCTGTTAAATTCTTGCATGTTGTTTGGTTGGATAAGACAAACATTATACCTTCTGTTATAGTCGATAAAGTACAATGCTTTCCCACACCACAAACTCCAAAATAATTGATGACCTTTCTGAGTTTGTTTGGGTACTAGAAACTGTTCATCCCTCATTTAGCTCAGATATTAAAACCATTGGATGTGCTAATCAGGAAAGATTGTTCATGGGAGTGGGAGGACCTCCAGCAGGCTGCTTTTAAAGAAGAAAGGAGGGCAATAGCACAGGCTCAAGAACTAAGGGGGGGTTGAACCTGACTTACCCTGTGAATTGGATGTGGCCAGTATCAATATTGGCTTTGGGTGGGGTTTATGGCAAAGGTATCATTCTAAATGAATATCTCTTGGGTCACAATTGTGAAAAGCAGCCAAATTGCAATATAGACCCTTAGAAAAGCAAATACTTGCAGCATACCAAGCCTTGTTGCAAGTGGAGGGATTAACACAAAATTGTCTGATCTGAAGCCTGCCTGGCCTATGCAGGGGTGTAACTATGTGGACTCTTCTTATTCCTTAACTAGTTTTTGATATAACTGAAGAAAACTCAAAGAATTTAAAAGGGGAAAATGTAAGGTATTGGAAGTCTCCTCATAGACCCCTCTACCTAGTACTTTGTTATTTTATAATGGAAATTTTGCTCATATACTGTTAGACCAGCATAATCTGCCCTTTAGAGATCCCCCTAAAAATCTTTATTTTCTCCCATAGCACCTTAGGCAATACCTTTTGCTGCAGTGGGCTCCAGCAGTAATTCAAGTCCCAAATCAGACCCAATGTTGGATTTGCACAAACCTGCCATCCTTGGTTACTACTGGCCTTCCTTTGACTGTCATTCCTGCAAATTAGACAGCATGTAGCACCTTGATGCATGGCAGGATATGACCCCTCAACGAGTTAGGAAAAAGACCTTCTCATTTAAGACTGAAATCCAGCTGCTGTCTTTCAATAGGACTCATAATTATATTTTTACCCTTGTAAAGGAGAGAGTAAATAAACCTAAACCTTTATTAAAATATGCTGTGTGTAACGGTTAAGATAGGTAACACTAAATCTGTCACCCTAAATCATGTTGTCCCTGTCTGTATGGAAGAACAAAAGGGAATCTTTAATATGGGGTGGATACTCTATGAATTATGTAATTCATGTAATTTCATGGTCAAACATTAATGTTCCACATTGTATATATATATATTCTGATCACTCCCATAATATTTCACAAGCTTTAAATCATATGCAAAATCACATACTGCACATTGATAAATTAGCCACTGACCCCTATCCAACTTATTTAATTCCTTCCCCTAGCCCTGGCAAAATTACTCATAGGTCAACTAGCTTCTTGTGGAGGCCTCTTATTATTCTGTCTTCTGTTATATTGTTTCTGTAGAATGTGGATGCAATGCATGTCCTATGTTCAATGCTGGCTGATGCATGGGGTGGATTTTTGGAGCCCAGACCCCTAGGATTCCTCCTCTCCATCAATGAAACATTGCTCAAAACATGTACCCACTGGCATAACCTGGACACTTACTAGTTAAAATGAAGCAGGCCTCCCCAAAGGAAAGAATGTACATATGGTCCTGAAAACTTATCCTCTCATGCCTGAATAAGGCCTTTCTGCAATAACATCACCAAACATCCAATTGTGATTCTCATGTTATTCTTGCAAATAATCTGTTCTTATACCCTGTTGAATGTCTTTGTTGTGAGACCCTTTATATTGCCCCACATTTTCTCGTATCTTTGGGCTTGCTATCTTTGTTCTTTGATTGGCTGCCATTGAAGAGCCTCCCCTGATTGAAAGTCCCAATAAAGCTCATGACTAACCATTTGGTTGGTGCGTGCTTTGGTTTTATGGCTGCTCCAACTCATGCCCTTCAAAGTTGAGTTAGAACAATTGTATTGTTTGGTATGTAAACCATTTCTTATTTCAAATAGTTTCTAAGTTGCAAATGCAATAAAAGTAATGATAAACCTATATTTGGAACATAAAATGTACAAAAATATTAGTGACAAGTACAAAAAAAGAGTTGGGGATAGATGGATATAGGAATCAGTATGTTACCAATTTTTAATTGGTAAAAAATTAAATATTATTTTTATATATTTGAATTTTAACCACCTGGGATACTTCTGAAAAGATGGCATCAGTGTCACAGGTCTCAAATCTCTTACAAAAACATTGGAAGAAGGGCAAAAAACTGTCTGAGGGAGCCACTTTAAGGATCTGCAGACCAGGAGGGTGCAACACATTGTCCAAAAGGAAGAGGGAAAGACAGAAAAAGAGTCAGAAATTGAAACCATGAGTTACTCAACCCCACCACTGGGAATCCCCCCACCCCCTACCCTCAATGTCAACAACATCATTAAAACTCGAGTCTTACTGAGGCCACTGAGAGGAGAATTGAAGTTTTCCTCCATGGGAAGAGGGAGGATGCAGTGGAGGGCAAAGGCTGGTTTCTTTTCAGTGAGTTTGGCCAGGAAAGCCTGCTTTGAAACTTGGCCTCCAGCCAGGTCAGTTAGTGAAGGTTGAAAGAAACAACTCCATGGAAAGATTCCCTGATGAGTGCCTTCTGCAGGCAGGTCAGGAAACTCATATCCCTGGCTGCCATGGATCTGGTTTGTGCCCCATTACTGGATCCCTGGTCTTATTTTGATAACTTAGCGTGAGAAAATTTAAAGATTTAGAAAAAGTTGAACCAAAAATCCAAGAAGAGCCATGAAACAAAACCACTAGGCAAGGGAGAGAAATTGACCATCAGAGTAAGTTCACCAACATAATCAGATGCCTAAACATCAGCAAAAAATTAAAAGCCATACTGAGAAATTGGAAGATATGGCCTAGGCAAAGGAACAAATTAAAAAATCCTGATGAGACACAGAATTTAAGACAACTAATCAATGATAATCACACAAATCTCATCAATGAATTCAACGAGTTAAAGAACAACATGGTAAATAAATAAAAGATATTAAGATACTGGGTGAGCATATAGAACAATTTGAAAGCCTGCAAAGAATTTTGGACCTAGATATTTATGTGAGGTCAAAAGTGTCATATTGGCACCAGCAAATCAAATTACAAGACTTCCTTCTCAAACAACTGGTGATATGAAATTCCTACGGGAAGGTATAGTGTACAATCAGTTATGAAGGAGCTCTAAGAAACTAACTTCAATGTAATGATCATAGATCCTGTAATTCCCTGTGGAGAACTGATAGCTGAGTTGCTTGCAGTCCCTTTTGTGCACACGTTAAGGTCTTCTATAAGTGGCACATTGGAGAAATACTGTGGGAAACTTCTAGCTCCACCATCTTATGTGCCTGTTCCCATGGCAGGTCTAGGTGACAAGATGACCTTTATGGAAAGTGTGAATGTTTTCACTTTTCTTTGACTCCTGACTCCAGTAATAGTATATAAAATTTTGGGATCAGTTTTACAGTGAAGCTTTAGATAAAGGCCTCTGCCTTTCCTTCTAAATTTTTTACCAAAGTGTATGAAATTCTAGCACAATGAAAGAAATCTCTTTTTAAAACTCTGTCTACATTTAAACTCTTCAAATGATAACAAGAATTAATCATCAATAACTAATTTTCGGAAATGGATGTGGCTCAAGAGATTGGGCTCCTGTATACCATATAGGAGGTCCAGGGTTCGATTCCTGGGGCCTCCTGGTGAAAGGCAAGCTGAATTATGTGGTGAGCTGACCCAAATAGAAAGCTGACCTGTGTGGAGTGCTGGCCCACACAGCTTCCTGGCCCGAGTAGAGTGCTGGCCCCTGTGGCGTGCTGCTCCTTGCGTTGTACTGGCCTGAGCAGAGTGCAGGCCCAGGTGGCATACTGGCATGAGGGGAGAGTTGTCCAGCGAGGTGAGCCTACCTGTACAGGAGTGCTGGACCACGTGGAGTGCTGGCCCACGCATGAGTGCTGTTCTGCCCAGAGAGCTAGCACAGCAAGATGATGCAATAAAAAAAAAGAGACACAAAGGAGTGACAATAAGAGATGCAGCAAACCAGGAAGCTGAGTTGGTGCAAGGGATTGAGTGCCTCTCTCCCATTCTGGAAGGTAAAAGGATCAGTTCTTGGTGCCACCTAAAGTGAAAGGAAACAGTCACAGAAGAACACACAGAGAGCAGACAGCGAGTGCAAAACAATGAGGGAGTGGTGAAAAATAAATAAATCTTAAAAAAAAAACTAATTGTGAGTGGAAGCAAGAATTATTTTACCATACTCTTTCTTCAGAGTCATCTAAACAGTTCAATATGTTACCCTGCTTTTATTTAATATATGGTTATCAAAACAAAACAACGTAAAATACACAAGTAGATGTTAATCCAATAAAAAGATTTTGTTTGTTACATATTGGCTAAAATAAAGTAAATCCAGTACACTGAGTTTTCAATTAGGGTGAAGGTGTACTTTGTTTTTAAAGAGAGTGTAATGCTTCTTTTAAAAATGAGATAACTTCCTTGACTGACATCAATAATGAACTGAAATGCATTCTTCATTAAAAATGAGATTGAATTTGGTACATTCTTTACTTTGCCTGAGCTTTCCTTAACAACTTTTGAGACTATTTGAGAATCACCGTTTATTACTCTTGATTTTAAACCATTTCTCTAGTAACAGGGTCCGTTTCCTTCTTAGCCCTTCCATAAATTTTGGGTGAAATTTCAGAAATGCTTATGTGAACTGTTCTATTGTGGCTGGTGATGCTGAAGAGTTTCTTGGATGCATTATATTTCTTGGTAGACTTAAACAGAGCCCTCAAAAATTAAGTAGAATGTGAATATTCTCGCTGTCCTGATTTTGTGATAATCAGGGTAGGCTAAACATTCGCTTTATTAGAAACTGTGCAAGTGTCCACAGACGTAGGTTTTCTCCGTAGGTCTGGTTTTTAGAATGCTGGTGATAAACTAAGCCTGTTTAATTACATGACCATCTTGTATGGGAAAAGACTGTAACTTTTGGTATAGTTGGTCAACCTTAAGAGATATAACAGAGGGACGGATGTGGCTCGGGTGGTTGGGCATCTCTCTCCCATATAGAGGGACCTGGGTTGAATCCCGGGGACCTCCCGGTAAAAATAAAAAAAAGAAAAATACAGAAGGCGCATGGGCCACCAGGCCCTGTGCATGGGTGCACCACCAGGCCCCGCGAGTGGGTGAGCCACCGGGCCCTGTCTGCAGGTTAGCTGTCGGGCCCCGCGAGCCATGCAGCAAGATGACATAACAAGAGCATGAAACAAGGGAGAACCAAGATGAGACACGCTGAGAAACCAGGAACTGAGGTGGCACAGGTGGTAGGATGCCTCTCTCCCACATCGGAGGTTGTGAGGACTGAATCCCAGTGAAGACAGGAGGAGAAGGATGAGAAGAGAGAGCAGGAAACGGGCACAGTCACCCAATGAATGGACATAGAAACAGCAAAAATGGGGGCAGGGGTAAAAATGGATAAAAGTAAATAAACAAATAAATCCTTAAAAAAATGTATAGGGAGCAAGATAAGGACTATAGTTAATAGTAATACTTTGATGATGCTCTTTCATGATTTGTTAACAAATGTCTCACAACAATGCAGGATGTTTGTGTGTGTGTGTGTGTGGGGGTTGATGTGTGAGAGTCCTGTATCATGTTATGCATGTTTGTTTTGTAAGTTCACCATGTTTACTGAACAATTATAGTTTATGCATTTTCATGTATGAATGATATCCTTCAATAAATTGCTTAAAAATTTAAGTAGAGAATATTAAAAGAATTTGCATCTGGAAGTGTTAAAAGACAGAAGATTTTTCCCTTCAATGATTTACATATTCCACTTATTTTAAATTGGTTGCCATTTATTATAAAGAGCATTTTGCTTTGTAAGTTTTATTCTAATAAATTCTCAAGTTGGTAAGGAAGGCTCAGGCAAAGTAAAGAATGAGAGAGTTGTTCCCTTTCACTCTTTTGCATATCATATCTTGTTTTCCCAGTATAATTTGTTGAAGAGACTATTCTTTCCCAATTGAATGGACTAACTTTTGGTTTTGTTATTTCTCTCTATTGTTTTTCTATTCTCAATTCCATTTATTTCTGCTCTAATCTTTGTTATTTATTTCCTTCTGCTTGCTCTGGGATTAGTTTGCTGTTATTTTTCTAATGCCTCCAGGTGTGCCATTAGGTCTTCAATTTTGAGTCTTTCTTATTTTTTAACGTAAGTGTTTATGGCTATAATTATCCTCAGCATAGCATTTGCAGCATCCCATAACATTTTTAAAAAGATTTATTTATTACTTTAATTTTCTTTCTTTATCCCTAGCCCCCCATATAGTTCTCTCATTTGTCTGCACACATTTGTCTGCACACTTCTCCAGGAGGCACCAGGAATTGAACCCGGGACCTCCCATATAAGAGGCGAGTGCCCAATGGCCTGAGCTACATCTGCTCTGCTCCTTATGGGTTGTGGGGTGTGCTGGCTTGTGGCATCTGCTCATTGTGGTGGGGGTGGCATCTAGCCCTTTGTGGCAGGGACAGTGTCTAGCTCAAGCAGTGGGGGCAACATCCGTTTGTCTTCTTTTAGGAGGCACTGGGACCTGAACTTGGGACCTCCCATGTGGTAGGTGGGCACACAACTGGTTGAACCACATCAGCTTCTCTCCCATAACTTTTGATATATTATATTTTCATTCATCTCAAGATATTTACTTATATCCCTTGCAATTAACATACAGTGTTATTTTTATAAAGGCAGTAATTACTTCAGCCATTTTTTTTTTTTTTTTTGGTTACTGTATGCCATATCTTTTTATGTCTCTTTTTTTCCTTTACTGCAAAATCCTTTTTTGTAAAGTTGACTTTATGTATCTGACAATACCTTTCTCATTTGTTTCTGTACTTTTAAAAACTATTTCCTTTTCATTTACCCTAAGGTGTATATATAAACAACCTACATCTATAACCTTCTAATTTGAAAATATACCAACATAGATTCTATAGGATGCACAAAATTCTGCTCCCTTATTTCCCCACTTTTTTTTCTGTCACAGTTTACCACTTTATATTTTGCTCATCCTTTTCAGAAAATCTGCCTGTTTCTCGTTCAATTGTATTCTGATTCTTATATGAATTAAAGACTACAATTGTATAGGGAGGCTACAGTACTATTGGGTTTAACCCCTTTTGTTACTGTTATTAATGATCTTCATTTCTACACACTACTCCAAGCCACTCTCTCCTTTTTCTTTCAACCTGTACAACTCCTTTTAGTAATTCTTGTAGGAGGAGTCTTTTGTTGATGAAGTCTCAGTTTTGTTTTTCTGTGATTATTTTAATGAACTTTTGCCTGGTGTGGTTTATCCTTTAGTACCTTAAATATATCATACCACTATTTCCTTGTCTCCCTGATTTCTCATGAGAAATAGACTCTCAGTCCTATTGAGGATAACTTGTATGTGATGAATTTCTTTTTTCTTGCTGCTATCAGAAATCTCTCTTTATCTTTGGCATTTGATATTCTCATTTGTATATATCTCAGAGGAGGTCTATTAGAATATATTCTGTTTCAAGTATGTTGTTCTCCTTAGACATATATATTTATATCTTTCATAAGAGGTGGGGCATTTTTGAACATTATTTCTCAAGTATTCTTTCTGCCAGTTTTCCTTGCTCTTCTCCTTCTGAGAAAACCATAACACATATTTTGCAACTTTGTGCTCTTGCTCAAGTCACTGACACACTGCTCAATTTTTTGTATTCTTTTCTCTATCTGACTGTATGCTGTCCACTATTATGTCTTCTATTTCTTTGATCTTCTTTCTGCTCAAATATACTGTTGTATACCTCCAATGTATTTTTAACTCTACTACTGTGCCTATCATCCCCATAATTTCTGTTATTTCTTTTTATACTTTAAAATTCTTTATGTTCACACATTGTCTTTTTAATATTCTTTATCTCTTCATGTACTTTTTCCTTCATATCCTTGAATTGATTTAGAATTTTAGTTGTTCCATCTTCTGAGTCTCCTGTGAAATTTTAATTTGTTCCCTTGAGGGAGCTTCGTGTTTCTTATTATGGCTTGTCTTTTTTTTTTTTTTTTTTTTTTGCTGATGTCTAGGCATCTGATTACATTGGCGAGTATACTCTGAAAGTCTATTCCTCCCTTTTGCCTAGGGTCATATTGTCGATTAACTTTGTGGTAAGGCTCCTCTTTGACACTTTATCCAACTTATTTAGCATAATAAGTTTATGTTTAACTATGTTTATCTGTTCAGATTTTCTCAGCTCTTCTTCATCGATTTGTGCCCTGGATATCTTGTGCAATTTTTTAAAGATTGAACTTTTTGTACAATTATTTCACCTCCAGGAGAGAGCTTCTTCCTCTCTTCTTTCTCTGGGAAACTTGATCTTTTCAGTTTGTTTTTGTGCAGCCTTTCCTCTGACCTCCTATTATTTGTTTAAAACCTGTCTCTTACTCAGTGTCCCATTTTCCTTATATTTTTCATTTCGGGACATGTCCTATATTACAGCAGATCAGTTTTACCACCCCCTTTTTTTCTGTGAGGCTTTTCTGCATCTGGTATCTGTCCCATTAGGTGTTAGGGTATCCCACCACTGAGGGCCAGTTGGAGTCAATCCAGAAGGGTGTGCCACTTCCGAATAGTCATAATGCCTTTAGATGGTCCAGTCAACTGAAGCTGGATTGAGTGAGGGCGCAATAGTTCTGGCCAGTTTTTCTATTATAGTGTTTCCCTATTTTCCTCCTGGGGGCCCTTTTGTATGCAGCACTGCTTAAGGCTTGTTTCCAGCCCTGAGTCTCTCTGCATTTAGGTCCCTGGACTTGGATGTGCATGGAGTTCTAAATTGCCATGTGAGTTGCTCTGGAGTATCTAGCCATGGTTGGAGGTATCAGGGCCATCTTTCCTCTGTGTTTCTCCTAAGCAGTACAGGACCAAATTATGGAGATGGCATTGGAAGCAAAACCATTGGTCCAGGGTGAAATTTTCCTACCTGTTATTTTTCCTCTTTCTTTCATTCAGCAGTGCTGGAGTACTTCTGCAGTCTCTACCGTTTTCCAGAATTCTAAGGATGAGCAATTTGTCCTTTTATTCACTAACTCTCTGAGGAGACACTTTTTCAGGGGATGTCTTACATGGCCATGTTGATGACATCACATCCCCACTCATCTTTTATTTGGTTTCCATTGAACAATACTATCTTCCTACTGTATTATTTTGCTTTCACGACTGAGATTTCTGCAACCACTACAGAAAAGAAAATTCTGGGGCTCACTTTGTATATCTAAGAACTCTTTAAGCTGCTCCATTAAACTTATAGATCTGTCCTTTAGTGGCACAAAGCACATACAAAAGCTTTAAAATTTTCAGGACCTTTCTTTCTTCCTTCTCTGTGATCTAGCTGAGTTCAGTTGAGTGTGCTTTAGTATAAATAATACCATACCTATTAGTAGACAGGCTTTTGTTGTTTCCTTTACTTTAAAATTAAGGAGTTTCATCTTTTTGATATCCATCTATTTTTATTCTCCCATATATATTGGGAGAGTATTTTTAGAGGCTTGATAAAGTAATAATTAAGGATTACAAATGATTTTTATGAGATTAAAAATTTCTAAGGCAAATCCTTTTGGAATACCATGTTTTTTTCTGAAGAATGCACAGTTGTCACAATGCCAGGATGTGGCCTCTGGAAAATAACCAGATGTTGAAGTGTCAGAGATCTACATAATCTCTGCCTTGGAAATATCAATCAGCTCTTCTGTTTACTGTTTTTTTTCCCAGAACTGAACTGCCCTGTTACTTACTTGTGAATGTCAATTCACTGATCAATCCAAGGATAAATTATACATATTTTTATAGTAGCTTTTAGGCAATGAAAGTAAAATCTTTTTTTAAAAAAGCAAAAAGGAAATTTTGAGAATTATATTTCTATTGCTGTATTGATTGGTGTTCCAGTACATATTACAGTGAGAAAATAATAGGAATTCTAAAGAAACAATATATCGTGCATCCACCTTTGTGCTAGAGCAGCTCTTCATTTTGCCTTTATCCAGAAAATTATGGATGCTACCTTATTTCCAAATAATAGTTTACTAGCGCAATGGAAGAAACGAATCTTTAATATTCTAAATAAATAGAGGAAAAGGATAAGTTTCCTATATAAAAACATCAAACATGTTGAAATATGTTTAAGATGAGTTATATTTTTTATTAAACTTTCTGATTGCTACCAGTGCATAGAAAGTGAAATTGCTATTTCATATTGTTTTTGTATCCAACAAAATTACCAGTCTTATTTGAAATTATTATTTATATGTGTATACTGGGGTTTGCTACATGGCAGTCAAATAACTTACAAAAATATATAGATACGTAGATCACCTATTTTCTTATTTAATATGAAGTAGATTAAGACATTATAGAATTAATGTAGTCATTCACATGAATCTTTGAAGTGTACTCATCTTAAGGGAATGCTATCAAGAAGTCAACATAAATGTTACATTCCATTAGGGATTTTGATAGGTGTCTTTCATCAGAGTAAGAGAATTCTTGCCAATTCCCAATCTGCTAATAACTTTTGAAATTATGAATAAATATTGAGTTTTGGATTGCTTGATATAATTATGATTTATTTTATTTCTTTGTTAACTATACTTATACTTTGATTCTTAATATTTTATACTTTGATTCTTAATATTTTAAATTATCATTTCATTCTTAAAATGAACCTAACTTCTCCATGATATCTTCTATGAATAAATTATTATATTCAATTACCTGATTTTTTAAATGATTAAAACTTTATTTTACGAATGATATTGATGTGATGACATTTTTTAAATTTTACTATTATCCTCTATTTTCTTGCACATTTTAATTCTATTTTTTTTGTTTTACTGTGTTCTTTTGCTGATTAAGTGCATTCTTTTATTCTAATAATTATTGAAATCTAGAAATTTATTTTAAATCCCTTTTTTTCTTTCCACAATTTTTAATTTTTAATATTTTTATATCATTCAGGTCTAAATATTTTATAATTTCTTATTTTGGCAAAACAGTGGTAAAGTGTGTCTTTCAATTTTGACGTGTAAGGGAGCCTATCAGTTACTGTGAAAATAATGCTTTGTAAGAAATGGCCCCAACCTGAGTGGCTTCAAACAATGGTCATTTATATTGTCCTCAAGTCTATGCATTTGCAGGGTAGCTCTATTCTGTTAATGGGTAGTTGTTACTCAACTACTGTGAATCTGGCACGTGGATCTCTCCTCTTGCCTGAGATATTTACATATTTGGAAGTCTGCCTGGCTCTCCCAATGTACTTCCTACATCTGTTTAGCATGTTAGTTTTAGAAAGTCCTCAAAACAATGTCAAAGATAAAGGAGAAATACTCAAGCAATGTTTCATAATTTGGACAAGAATGCAGAAAAGCATGAAAATTTGAGGCCATTAATGCAAGCAGTATATGACATAGAATTAGGTGGAGTCATTTTTTATTAACTTCTAATTTAATTGAATTGTGCTCAAAATATGGTCTGTATAATAAATATTTTTAATTTTGAGGACTTGTCATATATGTATATAAAAATTTCTGAATGTTTGTGATAAAATCTCTCTATATATTGGTGGATTTTTTAATACCTACCTTAAAAGCCATGGTTTGCTTAGGGATAAAAATTACAGTGTTAGTGCATTCGCATGAAGAACTATTAGCTTCCAAGTGAACTGAATGTATTTTATCAATTTTAGGGTACTCTTTATTTCCAGTAATGCTTAATAATTTAATGTTTTTAATATTCATGTTGTTGCATCTTCCTTTTTTTGGTAAATATAGATGTGGTACATTTCCTCATCATTTTATTTTAAATTTGCATGTGTGTTAAAGTACTAGATTTGGTTTCTTTTGACCAAATTGTAACTGAATTTTTTTCAGTCTAGGGTTTTCTGTGATTGTGCCAGGGAATTTTTCTCCATTTGAATTTATTTGGAAAATAACTATATTTAATTTCTTTTTAAAAAAAATATATTTATTAAATTTTTAAAAGAAGTTTTAGATTACATAAATGTTATATAAAAAATATAGGGTATTCCCATATGCCACTCCCCTGCACCCTCCCCCACCTTCCCACATTAACAACATCCTTCATTATGTGGTACCTTTCTTACAATTGATGAACCCATATTGAAGCATTGCCACTAACTGTGGAATATAGCTTACATTATAGTTTATACTCTGTCCCGCACAATATTGTAGGTATTGACAAAGTATATAATGGCCTGCATCCATCACTGCAAAGTCATGAAAGACAATTCCAATGTCCCCAAAATGCCCCATATTACACCCATTCTTCCCTATCCCACTCTTCAGAACCTCTGGTATTTAATTTCTAACATCTGTTCATGGTCTTTCTCTTTTTAAAATTGTTTCCTCCTTATTTATTCTGTTCTTTATATCTGATAAAATAAACTTTATTTTCATTCTCTTTTCTTTTTCAATATTTTCCTATTTTTTTTTTTTTTTTTTTTTTTTGGTTAGTTTGTACTTGAATTTGGGTTCATTTAATGTACGTTCAAGGTCATTAACCTGCAATTTTTTACGTATTTACATAAATTGGGCTAACTGATATATTTTACTTTTACAATTATTTTAAAAGTTTTATTTTTCTCCTAGTTTTTTTTCACTTTCTTTAATTCTTTTTTTAAGTTCTTTATGAATACTGGAAACTTTCTATATTATTTTGAGTGTTTTCATTCTACTAGTGAGGTAGTTAAAGATTTATGTCCCATTTGTTTTAGTTACCAAGCTCGTTATGTATAGAAAAATCCCTGGAGTTAACCAAGATCTTTAATACATTGCTTAAAATATGAAAAGCCTAGAACGAATTGGGTACATATACCAATCTTAAACTTATAGGCTTTTAAAGTTAGAAATAGCCCATTTTTTTGGTTTTAAACCTTCATGTTCTCAATTTATACCTATTAATTTCATAAACTCATTCAGTTAAAGGGTTTTAATTACAAATTGTGAGTGGAAAACTCCAAATCTTATATTTCTTTGTGGCATGTTCTCCACTGCACTGCAGTCTTATGAATCCAACTGCCTACATCACATCTACATTTGGAAGTCAACTTGTATTTCAGCACTTTCTTATTTAAACTTGAGCTACAGCTCTAATTCATCCCTATCATGTTCTTTCTGATCTCTTCTCCTTTTGATTTAATGGAAATGCAGCTCTTCTAGTTACTTGATTGAAAATATGAGATTCACTCTACATCTGACTCTGTTTCTCCTACTCCACAATTTGCCAGAATTTCCTATCAGCTATACCCTCAAAATATATGCAGATTCACTCTTCTCAGCATATGCATTGGTATTGTCCTGGTTAGAGCTGCCATCATATCTCACCTAAATTTAACTACTTAACTTTGCAGTATAAGGTACAGTGAAAAGAGAAAAGAGACACCATGCCCTAACTTGAACAAGAGTTTATTTCTTTTTATGTAACTCTTCAATGGAATACAGGAATTTCTGCTTAAAAGGTAATCCATGTATCCAGAAACTAATGTTATTACTCTGGCATCCCTTAGAGTGTACTTTTTGTCCATAAGGTTAGGAAAAGACATTTGTATTCTGACCAGAAAGAAGGTTAAAGAGAACTGGAAAACAAGCAATATTCATTTTTTAAAATGCAATAAAAAATTGTATATATTAGTTCATTCACATGGTTGGGGAAAGAACTTATTAAGAAGACTAGGAGAGTTTTCTTTAGATATCCAAAAAAAGGTAATAGGAATTATCAATCCATTACTCCACTATAAAGTTACTATTTTATCTTTTGTAGTTAATAATTTGTTGTAGGGAGACACTTGGAGTCTGTGTAAATATACTAATCATCATTTGTCCAAATCTTATAATTGGATACCAAGCAGAATTCCTATTAATAAATGTAGAAGGAATGGAAGTAGAACATCATCATTAGTCAAAACTCATACTAATAATTCCTTCAGTGTATACAAGAAATCTGTATTCTTATTTGCAATTTTGTTGAAAATATTTTGTTAAAATTTTCTAAATGGTTTTGTTAAAAGTTAAAAATATGTAGTTGAGAAATAAGGATATGGGAACATAGCGTAGGGCTCAGTTTTATAGTCTGATTACACAAAAAAGGGTAATGCTAGGAGGTAAAGAAAAAGATTTGAGAGAAGAAGCACCAAATGGGCAAAGACAAACAACTCTGGATTCAGGGATGTCTTAGTTTATTCTTCTTTTCTTAACCAATCTTCACATTTTCTACCCCATGTTTTTTTTCTCAGAAATAAATTGTAAAGATATCTTCATATTTCTCTTCTGGGTCACTATTACTTTCTAGAGCTATTTTGAACCTATGCTTTAATTTATCCATGGAGTCTTAAATTTCAAGTTCTTTACCAAATTTTCATGATTATTCATTTTAAGTTCTTGTTCCTTGTTCATACTTTCATGTTTCACTTTTATACCTGTAAACACGTTAACAAAATAAATTTATATTTCATTTCAAATATCTCTAATATTTGATATCATTGTGCTAATATTTCTGGTCCCTGTTGCTTTTTCCACATTTCAGTCATGAAATCTTGTGAACAGGAGCTGCTCATCTACCTTAGAATTTTATCCGTGGGAAATCTATGAGGTAGGGTCAAAGTTTCTCCAAACAGGCACTTCTGATTTGAATTGCAGCCACAAATCTACATGGGGCATAACTTCTGTTAAGAAAGAGCAAGGAAGCTTTTTTCTTTTCCTGCCCACACAGCACAAAAGTCAAAACAGGCAATATTCCTTGCTGTAAACTTTTTGTTTGGTTGGTTTTAGCAACTTTATTTGTAATAGACAAAAACTGGAAACAACCCAAATATTCATTAACAGGTGAATGGATAAAAAAATTGTAGTATATCCATACAATGGAATGCTACTAAGCAATGAAAGAGGAATGGATTATTGATGCTCACAACATTGAAGAATCTTCAAATAGTTATCCTCAATGAAAGAAGACATATGAAAATTATACATCCTTTATGACTTCATTTATATATAATTATAGAAAATGCAACGTACCTGTAGTGACAAAGGAGATCTGTGCTTGTCTTGGGATGAGAGCAACAGCTAGAGGAATTATAAAAAAACACACACACAAATTTTTGCAGGGAGGTGGAGATTTTGTTAACTGCAGTTCTTTTATGGGTATATACATATGTCGAAATTTACGAATTTATGCATTTAATTAAAGTCATTGCCTCTCCTCTGAGTACACAGTGCTATTTTCCAGTGGTTAAATGATACATGATGATGTCAACACTCCTACAAGTAATGGAATGAGTGTTCATGTATTTTTTTGTTTTTAAAATTTTCTGTTTTACTCTCTAATATGTTCACTATCTATATTTATATATACCAAGAAGTATGCTAGGGCAGGTTTGCACCAAATCACAAGATCTGATGGAACACATCTCTTCCTAACACTGTGTTTAGAGATGTCATAGTAAGAGCTTGAACCCGGTCATAGTACAAGTATTTATACCCCAGAAATTGGTAAATGGTAATGTGTCCTGCTGAACTTGAAGAAGGACTTGTCCCAAAAGGAAAAACAAGGGAAGACCCTCTGAGATTGCCCCAAACGATTGTACAGTGCGGCCAGTTGATTCTCCAAAGAATTAGACCAATTAGTCTAAAAACATTGATTAGGGGGATTGTGTACAAAGAGCCACAACTACCTCACAACAGACAGAGACAGAAAGAAGTTCATCTGAGTATATCAACACCTATGGCAACTGCTGTACAGTTTATATGTTGTTGAGGAACAAAGTTGGCTATGTGTCAGGGGCATGTTTGCAATTATTTGGAAAACACCGCGGTATGTGCTCTCTTCTCAAAATAAGATGTACTCGGGGTGGGCTATACTCAAGGTTCTAGCAGTCAAAATTTGGCATGAGAAGTGATGTCTGAAAAGGGCAGGGGCTGGGTCAATCCTTGGTCAGATAGGAGATGCTGTAGATTTCACATATGCTATTACAAATCAGGGCTTTTTTAAAACATTTCCCAGCTCACCACTAGCTATAACCTACATAAACAGCTCATGGGAGTCCTTAATTTTTAATAGTCATAAGGATCCAGAGACAAAAAAAAAAAAAAGTGGAGGATGACTAAATAGATGATTGCAATGAAGGGGAAGACCTGCTTTATCATTGGAACTACAAAATGTTGCTATAGAGAAAAGCAGAATGAAAAAGATGACATTTTCAGACACTGGCCCCTCAAGTAAATTTTTTTATGGATTCATACTTTATTTGCGGTCATGAACTACCATTACTGCCATTTTGCCATAGGGGCTCATTGTTGACACAGCTTTTATCCCAAGACCAGCAGAGCCTTGGGTCAAATCAGTAGTTCCTTCTTGAATTTACAGAGCCCCCAAAAGCTGCCTGAGGCACAGGGTTGTCACCTCCTCTGGCAAACACCAAGGAACTATAGTCCCCCCCACCACCCCCATAGCTATTCAGGTACCCTCAAAAATGTAACTTTTAAGGTACTTCTAGGAAAAGAGCTCCAGGCTACTTTTCTAGTTAATGGGTTCTAACACCATCAAGGGGGTAATAATGCATTTGTATTAGGTGAATCAACCACTAAGATAACGAACAACTCTGAGGCAACTGGAGTATGGAAGAAGCTTTAGAGCCAGCACCCTTTCCTTCTGTTCTTCAATGCCAGTCTGAGTCTTTAAGTGACTGCACAATTTTAACTAGTTAAAATGGTGTGAAGAGTATTTGTGTGCTATGGCTCCTATTTCTTAACTGAGAGCTCCCAGAAGGGGAAATAGCTGGAAAAAAGCCCCAAAACTCCATTGACTAAGTCAGTAGCCAATTGATTATGTTGCAGAATCTTTTCTTCCTGTTCCGTTACATGTCAAAAATATACAACTTAGGGCTTTGTACTCTCTACTGCACAGAGGTCTGTTCGGTTCTAGTTAAAAATGGGAATTTGCGGCATATTTCAGCAGGCTTCTTTAGGTCTATTTCTGAATTCAGGATTGTTTCTTCAGTAACATTGGCTAGGATCTCACCCTAGGGCTTCATGACCATGCTGTGTCCCCAGCAACATAGGAGGCTTGGTCATCTCGGGCAGGAGATGCCATGGCCACATTCACGTTATCAACAGCTCAGCCTCGCTGAAGCAACTCCCAGAGGGCTGGCCCAGTGGTCAAATTAAAAGCTCCAGGATCTACCAACAGCCGGCAGCCTCTGTGCATAGATTTTTGTAAGCTCTGCAAAATGGTTGTTGTAGCAGATACCCAGGTCCACTCTGCAGTAAGGAGTATTAAATGTGGAGAAACTCTCAGCAGGATTCAATGTCTGAGATTTTTGAAAATTAATTTTCCCAGGAACATCACTGTCAAACATGAATCTATCAGTACTTTATCAGTAAATTTCTACAAGGCCCACACACACAGCACAGATGTTATATAATTTCCCAGCATCCACTTCAGGCTGTGAAACTATTTGGCTCACTGCGTTGTGGCCTCTCTGACAGGGCTACAAGCAGAAGTGAGCTTGTCTGATTTCATGGGAGAAACTTGAAGCTGAAAGAGCGCCAAGAAAAAAGTGGAAGTGACTTTAGCGGGAAGCACCATCTGCGGAGCCTGTTGATCAGAGGCCTGGAGGCTGACTGCAGCAGCACCGCGAGGGGAGGGACCAAACTTCTGTGTAATGGGATTTATTTGTAACTTTGAGGGTCGATCCTGGGATTCCAGCATTATGTGAATATGGTGGTAGGAGAAAGAGGGCCCTCTGGCAAGCCTTTAGACTTTCCTGTTCCCTGCCCCTGCCACATCCTGTGTAATCTCAAAAAAAAAACAGGTTAAGTTTAGGTAAAAGCATACACCTCTGAATTCCTGTTTTTCCTTTCTTTTGGGAGTACACCGATTTGTGTTTTATTGCCAAGTCAAAAAAGAGTTTTAATGGTGTTTTTTATATTTTATCTAGAATTTTCAGTGTTCCAGTTTGCCATAAGGGAAAATATGCCTATACTTGTTAGTTAATGCAAATAGATCCTATAACATAATCTCAGGTAGACGTTGTCTCTATACTAAAATATATTAGAGGTTTTTTTATAATAACACAAATATCTGGAGGTCAATCTCTGAGCTGTGTTTTATATCATTGCTGTCTCTGGCTATTGAAGTACAAATACAAATCAATTTGCAAAGTGTATCTTTCTTGCAACTCCTTCTTATTTACATTTCTCCCCACCTCCCCTTTCGATTTTCAGGGTTTTTATCCATTATTCCATTTTTGATTCAGCATTATTATTTTTTCAGCAAATGCTTTATCATTTGGGAGGAAGCCTCACATTTATAGAGCTATTTAACAATATTTGACACTTTTTCTTTTGAAACCTTTTCTTTTCAAATAGAAGGCATTCTCCCACCAAGTATTTAATTCTTTTATGCTGCTCTCACAGGAATTTCTTTTCATATAAATAATTTCCATTTTTAAAAAAATGTATTTTACAGTGTATTAGTTGTATCTTTAAACTATGAAATTAAAAATTTTTCTTCCATTAATTTGGGAATTTTAACACTTAACATCTAGTAGAAGAGTCATTGATATTTTTGTAATAACATCTTAAATTTCCTTTCTGTTTCATTTAGAATTTTATGTAATTCTCCAAGATTGTTCAGACAGATATAAAACAAAATATGCTGAAAATATGTTCTCAAATTTCCAATATTTATATACGTTTCTTTATTTTTGTAGTTTTATTGACCAGTAACTACAAAATAGTGGTAATGATCCATGCATTTTCTTAACTCTTATGGAATAATTCTATTATTCTCACTAATATCTTGGAACAAGATAGCAATTTTTGACAAGGAAAGGGAGTTACAGTTTTCCAATCTATTAAGAAAATTTATATAGCATTCTAAATTGCTAATTATGAAGGTGATATTATGTCTTATTTTATTGAACTGTTGATATGGCAATTTGTAACAATGACGATCCATTAAATAAATACCACTGAACTTAGGAAATAATGTTCATTGTGTGTTCTTTTCTGGAGTTTGCCAGATACTATTTGTTAATAATTTATTTTGGATCTTGACACAATATTCATAAATGTTTTCCTAATCTTTGTCAAATTAGAGTAGGTTATTCAATAACTTGCTTAGTTCCATGCTCTCATAATATATTTAAAAGATATTGCCATAAGTATATATATGCACAGAGAAACATATCTTGAAGTGTACTTCTATTGTTCATAAGCAAATCAACATGCATAAAATAATTTGGCATTATAGGAAATCTAGTTTCTCAGATCTGTGTGGGTTGTAGAAAGAAATTCCAGTTGAAAATATTAAAATGAATCCCAAAGTGCATAAGACATTTATTAATTAAAAAAAAATGCATTAAAAGAATATTTTCGGACTGTGAGGAACTGTGGGAAGATGGCAGAATAAGAAGTTCTAGGATTCAGTCGTTCCACCAAAATAAACAGGAAGGAACTGTCTGAAACTGCTATTTTGAAATGCCAGGAGCCAGTAGAACACTTACAACATCTAAGGAAGAGTGAAAAGAAAACGCTGGTCAATTATGGTAAAGACTAGTAAATTACTCTCTCTGCATGGCAGTTACTGGCACCCAGCCCCCACTCTCTTGGCAGGACCCCATGGGATTTAGGCCCTGGCTGGATCATTGGTGACAGAAAGGGACTTAAAAATCCTCTTCCCAAGAGTAGGATGGGGCATGGCAGATTGCTGATCACAGCTTTTGATTAGCAACACTGGGTCACTGGGAGCCAATGGGTTGTACAAACGCAGTGGTGGAGGAGATTAAAGACTCTCTACTTCCTTAGGGCTGCAAAGGCCATGTGTAAAGGCAGGGTTTAATGGACAGGCCAAGACAGCTAAACTTTTGGGACTCAAGGAAGAAGCTCCTTGTGCCTCTCCTGATTCTCTTCCAAGGGCACGTTGTAGCCAGTCTGAGCCCAATTCCTGGGCCCCTGAACAAATTTTGGCTGGGAAAAACAGACTTGGGAAATTTCTTTCCAGTGTATCTCCTTCCAGAATATTCCACGCAGGAAAAAGCAGCTTAAGGTAACAATAGGAGTGTAAGAAACTGTAGAGACACACAGTCTGGGGCAAAGGCTTGCATGATTTAAACACCTGAGAGAGGGAAGTCTATAGCCTGAGATACAGAGGGAGCATTCAAACTCCCAGAAACAGGGGAATGAAAACATAACTAACAAAAGCCGAAGACAAGCCACAGGCACAGAAATGGCAAGGATCTCCTTGCACTTGGTAATTGCCATGGTAAGACCTTCTTGATAGGAGCACTGGAGCTCAAAAAATCTCTGTCTCATCACCACCTGGATATAAAAGCAAGAAACAGACATCTCAGAGAATAAAATGCAGATTAACCTTTTAAAATATTAAGATGTAGAGTGTGCAATGAAAGAGACAAGACAAACAAAATGACAGGAAATGATGGCCCATCCGATGAAAGAAGATAAAAATCCTTAAAACTTCAATGAAGAGTACTAGAATGTGGACATACAAAAAAAAAAAAAAAAAAAAGAGGCTTTAAAAATGATCTTATAATTACACAAACAGGTAAGGGAAAATACAAAGAAATAAAGGCTATCAGGTAAACCATTAATTACCAATATTAGATTCTTCAGAAAGCAGTAAAAAATTTTAAAAAGGAATCAAACAGAACTAATGGAAGTACACACCAAAAAACAGAAATGAAAAATTCTAGGGTGAGTTTTAATAGCATATTGGAGCTGGCAGAAGAAAAAAATCAGTAATCCAAACACAAGGAAATTGACATAAGTCAGATGAAGGGTCAAAAATTAAAAAATCAATGAAAAATGCCTAAGGTACCTGTGGGACACCAACAAACATGCTAGTATATGCTATGGGCACCTTAGAAGTATAAGGGAGAAAGGGACAAAACTATATTCAACGAATTAATTACAAAAAACTTCCCAAACTTGCAAAAGACATGAATAGTCTATTTAAGAATCCAAAGAACACAAAACAGGATAAACATGATTAAAAAGACACCCCATCATTTATTCCTCTTGCTATCAAATGCAAAAGACAAGAGGAAAGTTATGAAAGCTGCAATTGAAAAGCTATGTGATATGCACAAAACAGTCCCAATTAAACAAAGTTTCATCTGAGACCATGCAAAGAAAAAAGAAGTCGGTTGAATTCTGTAAATATCTGAAAGAACACAAATGCCAATCAAGTATTTTATATGTGGTGAGACTTTCTTTCAAAAGTGAATGATAGCGAAGAGGCAAGATAGCGGCAGAGTAAGGAGCTCCAAGAGTCAGCTTGTCCTGCGGGGCAGTTAATAATCAACCAGAGCTATCTAAAATACCTGTCTGATGGGAAGCGGCTGTGGCTCAAATCAGTAGGGCTCCCGTTTACCATATGGGAGGCCCCGGGTTCGGTTCCCGGGGTCTCCTGGTGAAGGCAGGCCCACCCGCACGGCGTGGTTAGCTGACCCAGCGAGCACAAGCAGCAAGGGGGGGATAAATGAATAAATAAAATAAAATCTAAAAAATAAATAAATAAATAAATAAAATAAAATAAAATACCTGTCTGAGGGGCCCAGGAGACAAGAAGAGCATCCTTTGAAAGAATGGAAGGAGATTTCCCATCTGCAGTGAAGATTTGTGAGTAGAGCACTCTATGTCATGTAGGCTGGTGCCATCGGCCACTGGCAATGCAAGCACTTTAGCAGCTATTCCATGGCTGGAGTTGGAAACTCCATTTCCCAAAAATGGGCAGGATGAGATGGTTGGGCACTGACTTTAGCTACTGATTAGTAAATTCAACTGGCTGAAGTAAAATCCTAAGAAAAGCTGAAGTTTGAACCTATCCAAGTCGGAAGGCGGCCGGTAACCAACATTTTAACTCTGCCCCCAGCTTGAGAGGAAGTAAGGCTGACTAAAAATCACAATGATGGTAGGGACTGGCTTCTTTCCACCCAGATCAGATTGCAGCTATAGCCTGGGCTTTAGCCTCACCTCCACCAGGGAGGAAGTTGGGGGGACCTGCACCAGCATTTCCAGGCAACTGTAAGTGCTTTCCCACAGCACATACTGGATATTCGGACACCTGTGTCTCGATCCCCATCCCCCAATAAGATAGAAGTGGAGCTGTGTTACCTCAGCCTCTCTGGGCACCTGCAGGCACTTTTTTCCCACACACATTAGATTATTGGCCACTCTGGAGGGTTCATCGACACCTGTGGCAGGGGAGAACGGCGTTGGTGCTGTCTGTCTTCTGGGATTACTGTGTCCAGTTTCGATCTGCATGGCTTAGTTTGCTGCCTATACCTTCAGCTCCAACACCACTCAGATAAGGGAAGAAGGAACATCAAACATTATCAGTTCCTCCAGGCAACTTCAGATGGTGGTGGCCTGCACAGCTTCAATTATTTCTCATGACTGCAGCTCCATCCCTAACCATCACAGGGGAGAAGGATGGGAGAAGCTTTATCAGTCTCTGGGGCAATGCAGCAGCTTCAGCTTCCAAAGCTTACAGTATCACTACATCCTCAGCTCTTGCTATACAACCAACAAGGAAGAAAGGGCAAGAAAGCCATAAAATACAGAAAGAAACTGCATCCAGAATACATATATCTAGTAAGCCAGATGCCAAGACACCAACAAAAACATACAATCCAAGCCAACAAAAAGGAAGTTATGGACCAGTCAAAGGAAGAAGATGAGTCTACAGAACATTAAGGAGTTCAGACAACTAATCATAGATGTTCAAAGAGACCCCCTTAATAAATTCAATGAGATGGCTAAGGACATTAATGATATTAAGAAGACAATGGGAGAGCACAAAGAAGAATTTGAAAACCACATAGAAAAATAACAACTTATGGGAATGAAAGGCACAATAACTGAAATTAAAAATAAATTGGAGGCACATAACAGTAGATTTGAGGAGGTAGAGAAAAGGATTAGTGAGCTTGAATTCATGGCCTTTGAAAGCAAAATAAAAAGAACAGACAAAAATAGAATAGAAAATATTGAACAGGATTTCAGGGGACTAAATGAAGGAACGAGAAGTGCAAACTTATGTGTCATGGGCTTCCCAGTAGGGGAAGATAAGGGAAAGAGGGCAGAGGAATATTTGAAGAAATAATGGTAGAAAATTTCACAACCCAAGTGAGGGATTTAGATATCTGACCTAGAAACACAATGTGCTCCCATCTGAATATTCATAAAGGATACCAATAAGATAAAGTGCTGACTTTTCATCAGAAGCCATGGAGGCAAGAAGGCAGTGGTATGATATATGTAAGATACTGCAAGAGAAAAACTGCCAGCCACAAATCTTATATCCAGTGAAATTGCAAAAGGGCAACTTGCCAGAAAGAAATAACAATCATAAATGTATATTCACCTAACCAGGATGCCCCAAATTACATAACACAAACACTGGCAAAACTGAAGGATGAAATAGATGTCTCTGCAACAGTAAACAACTTCAGCAGAATATCAGGATATAAGATTAATATGCAAAAATCAGGAGTGTTTCTATATACTAGTAATGTGTAGTCTGAGGAAGAAGACAGGGAAAAAATGCATTTATAAGAGCAACTAAAATATCAAATATTTAGAATAAACTTAATCAAGGATGTAAAATAATTGTATTCAGAAAACTACAGTGCATTGCTAAAAGAAATTTTAAAAGACTTAAATAAATGGAAGACTATTCCGTGCTCATGGATTGGAAGGCTAAATATCATCAAGCTGTCAATTCTACCCAAATTATATACAGATACAAAGCAATTAACATAAAATTTCCACCAGCATTTTTTTAAATGGAAAACACAATTATCAAATGTCTTTGGAAGGGTAAGGAGCTTGAATAGCCAGAAACATCTTAAAAATGAAGCACAAAGTTAGAGGATTCTCACTTCTGGACTTGAAATCATGTTATTGCACTAGAGTGGTAAAAACATTGTACTGGCATGAAGATGGAAATATAGGCCAATGGAGCAAAATTGGTGGGTCAGAAACAGACTTTCGTATCTATGGTCAAGTGATTTTGACCACACTCTCAAAGCCACAGGGTTGGGGTAGAACAGTCTATTCAACAAATGGTGCTGGGAGAACTGGATATCCATAGCCGAAAGAAAGAAAGAGGACCTCTATCTCCCACCTTATACAAAAATTAATACAAAATGGATCAAAGACCTACATTTAAAAGTAGAACCTGAAGTTCTTAGAAGAAAATGTAGGGAAATATCTTGAAGGCTTAGTGGTAGGTGGTGGACTCTTAAACCTTACCATGAAAGCATGAGCAATGACAGAAAACATGAATAAATAGAATCTCCTCAAACTTAAGCACTTTTTTTATTCAAACGACTTCATCAAGAAGATGAAAAGGCAGCCCACTTGTGGGAGAAAATATTTGGAAACCACATATCTGATTAGCATTTGATTTCCATTCTATATAAAATATCATACAACTCAACAATAAAAGACCAAGAAATCCAAGTATAAAATGGACAAAAGACTTAAACAGACATTTCTCCAAACAGGAAATAAAAATGACCACAAAATGTTCAATATCACTAGCTGTATTAAAAAAAAAAAAATATATATATATATATTATAAATAATGGGACATGGAATTGATAATAGATATATATAAATAGTATGAGATTGTATAAAATTCTCTCATGTCACCGTGGGGATGTGCAAGTCCAAATTCCACAGTCAGGAGGAAAACCAGGGGCTCTGATGAAGGTACTTAATGACTTCCCAGAAGATGTTGGCTCTCCGAAGCTGAGCTGGAACATTCTCTCTGAATGATGAAATCATTTCCTCTTTAAAGGCATTCAACTGATTGGATAAAACATAACTCATTACTGAAAGCAATCTCCTTGGTTGATTGTAGATGTAATCAGCCATCTATGTAATCAACTCACTGATGACTAAAATCCATATATGTCCTTGTATTTTAATTAGTCCACTGTTTGCTGGACCAAACAACTGGGCAGTTAACTGGCCCAGTTGACACATTAGCCTAACTATCACACTAGCCATTAGTGAAATGCAAATTAAAATGACAAATGAACATTTTTTAATAATGGTCATTATTATTAAAAAACCCAAAAAATAATAAATGCGGGAGAGGATGTGGAGAAATAGGAACAAGCATTCATTATAGTGGTTATGTTAAATGGTGCAGCCTCTGTGGATGACAGTTTGGTGGTTCTTCAGGAAGCTGAATGTGGAATTGCCATATGATCCAGCAATTTCTGGATGAAGTGAAAACTGTGACATGAGCAGGACATTTGCACAAAGATGTTCATAGCAGTTTTATTCACAATTGTCAAACGATGGAGACAACCCAAGTGTTCCTTAACTGATGAATGGATAAACAAAATGTGTTATATCCAAATGATGTAGTACTATGGTGCTGTAAAAAGAAATGAAATTGGGACACATATGATAACTTGGATGAACCATGAAGACATTATGCTAAGCGAAATAAGCTAGACCCAAAAGGACAAATATTGCATGGTTTCACTAATATGAAATAAATAGTAGAAATAAACATATGGAACTAAACCCTGGAGTATAGGTTATGAAGAGATAGAAGGAGGACTGAGAAGGGATAATGATGCTTAAGGTATGCAAGTGTTTTACACTTGACTGTAAAAGTGTGGAAATCCATAGAGTTAATGGTATTACGTTATAGTGATAGAACTAATGCAGCTGTTTTTATGGGATTGTTGCTATAAAGGGTAGTCTAGGGTTTGAAATGTCAATTGAAGTAAAGCTGGAGAATAATCTAGGGACTGAATAATATAGTGAACCTGGTGGTGGATGAGGATTGTTGTTAATATTACAAATACAAGAATGTCTTTCTATGAATTAGAAAAAATGTACATCACTACAGCAATGTGGTAAGAATGTGGAGAAGCATGGGAAAAATACAATTAATGTAACAGTGTGGTGAACTATAGTTAACAGCAATACTGTAATAATCTTGCATCAATGTCAAAGATATACTGTATTAATAATAGGGGATATGAAAAATATACCAAATTTATGTTATAGACCATAGTGTTAATAATTGATGATATTCTATCATAATCTGTAACAACACAACAACGTAATTTATTGGTGGAGGGGTGTTATTAATTTCACAATTTAATAAAATATATTTTTTAGAATGATTTAGAGATTAAGATATTATCAGATAAGAAGAACTGAGGGAGTTCACCACTATTAGACTTGTTTTAAAATCTATGCTGAAAGGACTTCTGCAGAATAAATGAAATGGCATAAAGAAATAAAGATCTCTGGTAAAGATGCCACTTGGGTAAGTATAAATGCCAGTATTATTGTATTGTATTATTTGATATGTAACCCATTTCTTATTACATAAATGTTCTAAGTTGAAATGCATAAAAGGTAATGATAAATCAGTATTTTGGAATAATATGTAGAGTTATAAGTGGCAGAATGTTAAAAAAAAATGGTGGGGAATGGACAGATATAGGAAATGTGTATGTGTGTGACATTGAAATCAAATTGGTATCAATTTAAATATGATTGTTATATATTTAGGATGTCAAATTTTAACCACTACAGATCTGGGAAGAGGGCACCAGAGTAGGGCAGCAGGGCTCAAATTTCTTATAAAAACAATGGAGGAAGTAAAAAAGCTGTCCTAGGGAGCTGCTTTGAGAATCTGCAGAACAGGAGAATGATGCACATCATCCAGAAGGACAAGGGACAGAGATGAAGAGGCAAAAATTTAAACCATGAGCTACTCTCCCTTTCAGCCTGGAAGACACTATCCCCAAGACTCAAAGGCAAAGAGCATCAGTAAAACCTGTGGTTCATTATGGCCAACTGAGAAAGAAAAGGTATGTCTTTGTGGGAATAGAGAGAGTATGGTAGAGGGCAGAGACTAGTTTCTTTGAAGTGAGTTTGGCCAGCAGAGCCTGAATTGAATCTTTGCTTTAGTCAAGCCAGCAAGTGGAGGTTGAAAGAGACATCTCTGTGAAAAAAAATTGCCAAAAAGTGCATTTTTTGCAAGCCAGGAATCTGCAAGAAGAAAAAAAGATTGGGATTCTCTTATGTCCCGAGACCCCTTTTATCTGGTCTGTGCCCCACTACTGGATCCCTGGTCCTGTGTTGATAACTTAAATTGGGGAAATTTAAATATTTAGAATAAGTTGCAATTAAAATCAAAGAAGATTTGTGAAACAAAACCACTAGTAAGAGAGAGAAACTGACCATCAGAGTAAATTCACCAACATAATCAGATGCCTAAATATCAGCAAAAATTACAAACCATACTAAGAAAAAGGAAAATATGGCCTAGCCAAAGGAATAAATTAAAAATCCTGATGTAACACAGGATTTAAGACAACTAATCAATGGTGTTCAGACAAATATCCTAAGTCAATCCAAGGAGTAGAAGACAAGATGGTTAAACAGATCAAGTTTAGTAAGAAGACACTGGGTGAGGGAAAAAATTAATTTTAGAGCCTACAAAGGAAACTAATAGAGCTTATGAGAATAAATGACAGAACCGATGTGTTTAATAATACATTTGAGGCATAAAACAGCAGATTTGAATTGGCTGAGGACAGAATTAATGAATTAGAATACAGAACATATGAAGTTGAAAAGACAGAAGAACAGAAAGAGAAAAGAATGGAAAAAATTGAACACTCTCCTAGGGAACTGGAGAACAATGCAAAATGTACAAAGATATGTGTTGTAAGTGTCCCATAAAGAAAACAGAACAGAAAAGTGACAGAAAAAATATTTGAGGAGCTAATGACTGAAAGTTTCCCAACCCTTATAAAAAACATATATATCAGTATCAGAAGAGGACAACACAGACCAACAGAATAAATCCAAAGAGCATTACTCTGAGACACCTACTATTCAGACTATCAAATGCCAGAGATAAAGAGAGAACTCTGAAAGCAAGAGAACAGAAATCCATCTCATACGAGGGAAGCTCAATTAGACATCAGAAACCATGGTTGCAAGAAAGCAATGGTATGATATATTTAAGGTACTTCAAGAGAAAAACTGCTGGCAAAGTATTCTTTTTACTGACAAAACTGTCCTTCAAAAATGATAGTGAGGGAGCAGATGCTGCTCAAGTATTTGATTGCCTGCTTCTCATGGATGAGGTCCCGGGTACAGTTCTCAGTAACTTCCAAAAACAAACAAAG
This sequence comes from Tolypeutes matacus, assembly GCA_026826555.1. Lineage (NCBI taxonomy): Eukaryota > Metazoa > Chordata > Mammalia > Cingulata > Chlamyphoridae > Tolypeutes > Tolypeutes matacus. Next base: position 38,587,281 of record JAKSZT010038599.1, read on the forward strand.
AAACAAACAAAAAAGACCGTCATTGGGTAGCATATTTAGCTCAGTTGTTGAGTGCATTTTTCCCATGTATGAAGCCCTGGGTTCAATCCCTGGTACCTCATAAAATAAAAAGCAGGTGAGTTTAAAATCATCACAGAAAAAACAAAACTTAAGAATTTATTACCAAAATACCGGATTTAAAAGAGATAATAAAGGGACTGCTGTGGCCAGCAAAGAAAAGACAAAGATAAGAGACTTGGAGAAGAATATAGAAATGAAGATTATTAGTAAGGGTAAGTGGAAGGGTAAAAAGACAGACAATAGTAAGACAAAGCAACAGAAATCCAAAGGATAAAATGGACAAAGTAAGTAATGTCTTTCTAGTAATAACACTGAACATAAATGAATTGTACTCCCCAATCAAAAGACATAGACTGACAGAATGGATAGTGAAAACAAAACAATACAAAATACCTATATGCTTCCTACAGGAGACTCACCTTAGATGGAAGGATGAAATCAGGCTTAAAGTGAAAGGTTGGAAAAAAGATGTTCCATACAAATCATAACCAAAAATATCTGGAGTAGTGATATTAATATCAGACAAAATAGGTTTTAAATGCAAAACTGTTATAAGAGTTGAAGAATGTCATTATATATTCATAAGATCAGCAATTCACCAAAAAGAAATAACAATCATAAAGGTATATGCACACCTACTTCTTTGTCTTGCCCTCTACACTCTACTATATGGATTCTTCTCCATCTGCTGCTGTCTTTCCCACTAGCTCCACTTCTCCTGTTCTGCCAACTCCTCCCCTCTTTGCTTCTTCTCCTTCCCTGTATGATCTGCTATCGTTAGCTTCCATTGTCATAGTTGTTACATCTATTCTGTGTAGGAAGACCCAATAACCAGTTTTGGTATTATGGTGGTGATGGATATCCAAGATAATCTACTGGGAATCTCTTGGTTTGACAGTACTTGGATCCCCATTTTGAACAGTGGTAGTGTCTTGGATTACTTCTTAGAAAGAAGCAAACCTTTTAATGACAGGACATGCAATAATGAAGTGGTCAAAATACAGAGACTATCTTTTTATTGTTAGGAAGGAACAATTGCAGTCTCCTTCCAAAATTATTCCATTAGCTGATTACTATGACACTGCTGGGGTGATATATCAGGAACCACACTTGGGATCAGTTATAAACTCCAGAATGCTTAATGCAGTGCATGGCATTCAGTCAGCTTTTGATGAAGCTATGTCATATTGTCAATATCATCCCTCCATAGGATATTGGTGTCATGTCAAAGATCATGAAGAATAAATTCAAACCTAAAATCAAAAGGAAAGAAGAACCCAGATCTATTTTTCATAGACAAGGAGTGGATGCTTTACTCTTAGACCTTAGAAAAATAGTCCACCCAATTTGTGTAGCAAAAGTCTGGAGAAAAGCCTGTCCTGGTGTATCAGACAAAGAAAGAGGCAAAAGCTGTATTAGAAGCTGTAAAATTTGAGGAGGAGGGAATGCAAAGAATATCCAACAGGTAATGAGCACTAAGGTCCCACATGAAAGAAATGAAACTCCAGTGAATGCTGGACAAATTTTCTCTTGTCCATTATCATACCTCATCTCTGTGGCAGGCTATTGAACTTTAAAATACTTTGTCACAGTCCTCTCATTTGTCAGAAATATGCTTGTTCTTAAAGAAAGGATGGTATTACCATCTTGTTTTCTGTATAACCACATCTTATGTATCATTGTACAGTATGGAAAAAAAATCCATGTCCATCAATAGATGATTGGACAAATACAGTGTGGTATAAACATTCAATTGATTATTATTTAGCAGTAAAAGGAAGAAAGTTCAGATACATGCTACTAAATGGATGAACCTTGAAGGTATATTATCTTAAGGAAGCCTGACACAAGAGGACATATATTGTATAATTCTAATGATATGAATATGAGAGAATATGCTCATTCAGAGAGAGAGAAAACAAGTAAAAATTACCAGGAACAAGGAGAAGGGGGTGTTTTACTTTGAAAGTCTTCTTACAGCAAAGACCATGAAATGGTTCGGCTTGAACAATGGGAATTTATTAGCTTACAGTTTGAAAGCCAAGAGAATATCCAATCAAGGCACCATCAAGGCTATACTTTCTTCCCAAAAACTACCTCCCAGCGTTCCTTGGTTCCTCTATAACATGGCAGCATTTGATGCATTTGATGGTTCTCCCTTCTCTTCTGGGTTTTGTTGATTTCAGCTTCTCTCTCTCTCTCTCTCTCTCTCTCTCTCTCTCTCTCTCTATATATATATATATATATATATATATATATATATTCCATTTTTAGAAGACTCCAGTAAGAGTATTAAGACCCATCATGAATGAGGTGTGTCACACTTTAACTGAAGTAGTCTTATCAATAGGTTGTAATTACATTTGATTTACAATAGTGTAATGCATAATGATTGCAGGTTTCTGTTTGAAAAGTCTGTTAATGAATGGTGGTGATGGTAGCACAACATTATGAATATAATTTATGCCTCTGAATCATGCTTGGAGTGGATGAGATGGGGAGTTTTATATTGTATATATGTTACCACAATTACAATTTTAAAAAGTGAGACTAAGGAGACAATGACAATTAAATACAATACATGGCCTAGACTTGAACTAGTAATGGAGGAGAAAATGCTCAAAGGACATTATTGGGACAACTGAAAAAAAGTGAAATACGGACTACATTCTTTATATAAATGTTATTTTTCTTAAACTTGATAGCTGTGTTTAAGGCAGTTACATGGGTGAGTGTCCTTGCTCTTAAGAAATGTACATGGAAGTGGTAAGTGTTAGAGAAGCATGATGCATGGAACATACTCTCCAATGTTTAAAAAGACAGATGTAATAAATGTGGCAAAATGCTAATAGTTGGCAAATTTGGATATCTGGGTGGGGAGTATGTTAGAGTTCTATTATTGTTGTTGCTTTATTATTGAAACTTTCTTGTAAATTTGAAGTTATATCAAAATAAAAGTAAAAAAGATGTACACACTTAACCTGGGTCCTCCAAAATACTTGAAGCACAGCTGGTAAACCTGAAGGTAGAAATAGACAATTATAGTTGGAGATTTCAATACACCACTCACAGCAATGGATAGAAAATCTGGACAGAGGATAAGCAAGGAAACAGAGAGCTTAAATAATATGATAAAACAGATTTATAGAGCATTACACCCCAAAACACAGGAGGATAAACATTCTCAAGTGTTCATGGTTCCTTCTTGTAGATAGACCACATGTTGGATCATGAGATAAGTCTCAATAAATTGAAAAACATTGAAATTATACAAAGCTCTTTCTCTGATAATAGAATGAAGCTGAAAATAAATAACAGGAATTAAAAGGGTAAATACACAAATATATGGAGATTAAACAACACTCTTATATAATCAGTTGGTCAAAATCGGAATTGCAAGAGAAATGAGTCAATATCTTGAGACAAATGAAAACAAGAGCACAACATATAAAAATATAAGTGATACAATGAAGGAATATTGAGAGTGAAATTCATAGTTCCCAATGCTTACATTAAAAAAAAAAAAAAAAAAAAGGAAACCAAAAATAGAAAACCAAATTGCACCCCGGGAGAAAAAAAAAAAAAAAAAAAAAGAACAACTAATCTCAAATCAAGCAGAAGGAAAGAAATAACAAAAATTAAAGCAGAAATAAATGAAATTGAGAACAGAAATAAAAGCAACAGAGAGAATCCACAAAACTAAAATTGGTTTTTCAAGAAGATCAGAAAAATTGACAAACCCTTATCTCGACTGATAAAGAAAAAAAAGAGAGGAATTGCAAACAAATAAAATCAGATATGAGAGGACAGCGATTCACACTGATCCTGCAGAAATAAAAGAGATCATAAGAGGATACTATGAAGAACTGTATACCAGCAAACTAGAATACATAGGTAAAATGGACAAATCCCTAGAAAGCCATGAACAAACTACAATCACCTTACAAGAAATAGAAGACTCAACAGACCAATCACAACTAAAGAGATTGAAAGAGTCATAAAAAATCTCCCAAAAATGAAAAGTCGAGGTCCAGATGGTTTCACAAGTGAATTCCACCAATCATTCAAAGATATCTAATCCAATCTTCCTCAGACTATTTCAAAAAATTGAACAGGAAGCAATGGTACCAAACTCATTCTAGGAAGCCAATGTCACCCTAATACCCAAGTCAGATACTAGTACAACAAAAAAGAAAATTACAGACTATTCCAACCCAACTTCTGGAGGGCATGAGAGTGGAGTAGCTATGAGTCCAAAGAATGCACTCGGCACTGAGTTAGACATAGGCTTTATTGGGACTTAAGGAGTATATTTCCGAAGGCAGCATTCCGGAGAGTGAAGATAGTGCTCCACACAGAGGCTGGAAAATGAGGGCCAATGTAGAGGGTTTCAGAACAAAGGCATTCCAAAGGGTATGAGAACAGTTTCTGCTAATGCACAAATGGCATCTGGAGCTGTTATCACAGGAAGGGAGTATACAGTCTTGAGAAAATATAACTTATACATACCATTTGTACATTCTTTTCCCTCTGGGGAGGTTTGCTACTTTTTAACTGTGTCCAGATTACACAGGTAGCTACATGCTACATGTTTCATTTAAGGAAGGAGAGCACAGGCCCTGTGTCCCCATAATCCACCTTCACATAGTAGCCTACATTGACCATAGGACATGCATTGCTTCCATATTCTATAGCAACAGTAGAACAGACAAGAGAATTATAGGAGTTCTCCACCAAAAGCTAGTTAATCTCTGAAAACATGTCTCCAGGGCCAAGAGAGTGAATTAAACCAATTAGATAGGGGATCAGTAGTTAATTTATCAATGTGCTATAATTGCTCTTGCATGTGATTGAGAGCTTGTGAATTATTATGGTGTGATATCTATGTACAACATTGAACATTAATGAGGGCACAGGTTCCATCTTATGCCACATCAAGATTATCTAAAGCCATTCTATTCTGTAAAACCACAGTATGCAATTGGGTAGTTTCTTCATTTGGTAGGGGCTTGAGCAGTGTGATTGGCTAGAGCAATTATGTATTTTATAGTGACAATTACAGCACCACTTGGCACAAAAATAGCTAATGGATAGAACCACCAGAGGGGTGCACTTTCTCTATATCTAATATCTAGCCTTGACCATCTTCTAGTTGCTGGATGTATTAGTTAGCCAAAGGGGAGCTGATGCAAAATACCAGAAATCAATTGGTTTTTAGAAAGGGCATTTATTTGGGATAGAAGCTTACAGTTACCAGGCCATAAAGTGTTAAGTTACTTTCCTCACCAAATCTATGGCCATGTGTTGGAGCAAGATGGTTGCCGACATCTGCCAGGGTTCAGGATTCCTGGGTTCCTCTCTTCCTGGGGCTTGTCTGTCTCTGGGCTCAGCTCTTCTATTTCCTCCACATTGCTAGCTGTAGACTATAAGGCTATCTAGGCTTTGCCTCTCTCAACAAGGACAGCTGTGAACTGTCAGGTGAATGGGTTATCTCTTTTCTCAGAGCCTTCTCTCCTTCTTCATGACTAAGCTCCTCTTTGTGCTTACTTCCCTGGGCTCCAGAATTAAAACTCAGCATCAGAATTCCAGCTCAAAACTCCAACTCCTCTGCTATGTAGTTTTATCTCTGAGTCACCACCCACCAAGTGGGATAAAGCCCTAATCATAACTTAATCATGCCTAGAGGAACAGACCAGTTTACAAGCATAATCCAATATCTATTTTTGGAATTCATAAATAGTGCCAAACTGCGACACTGGGAGAATGGAGTAATGAGTCATATAAAGCTGTGGGGACAAATGGCTTTCCCCCATGCATCATCTGGCCCATTTATAGGGCAAATACAGTCAACTCTTTGCCCAAAAGTCCGTAGCCATCCTTTAGGGGATGAGTAAGCCCCACTTAACAAGTGGTAGGCCTGTCATTGGAAAAGACTATAATTTCTTAGTTTTACATTAAGATTACACAACTCAGGGGGGTAATCACCCTCCCTCACAGATTCTCTTTTCTCATTCCATGTAGACAGGTGTGATGCAATCTAGGGTGGCATATTCAGTTGTTAACCATACTAAAATATCATAAACTACCTGTCCTAATAAAGGCTTGGGAATATTTACCTGTTCCCTTACAAGGAAAAAAAATAATTATGAGTCTTATTAAAGATGGTGCTGGATTTCAGTTTTAAAGGAAAAGGTCTTGTTCTAAACTTGTTGAAGCGTTGTATTCTTCCATGACAGCAAGGCATGCCCATTTCTAAGAGTTACACCTCAGGGAATTCAGTAGCACCCGAGGATGATAGACCTGTTAAAATTCAACATTGGGTCTGATTGTGGGCATGGGTTACTACCAAAGCACACTGTAGAAAAGTATTGGTTAGGGCACTAGGGAAGAAAAGGAAGATGGTTATAGGGAACAATAAGAGAGAGATCATAGTGGCCTAACAGTATACAAGAAATATTTCCATTGAAAGATAACAAAGCACTAGGTAGGGGGTGTTTATCAGGAGGCTTTCAATACTATACATTTCCCCCTTTTAAATACACTAAGTTTTCTTCAGTGACATAAAAAAATTAGTTTAGGCATAAGAAAAGTCCACATACATACACATAGACCCTCAGAGGGAATAGAAAACCCCAGATTATTAATAAAAATTTTTACTGGAATTTTTTGTATAAACTGTGGTCTTATAACAATGTTGTGGACGACTTCTATTCTCCACAGGCTTAAAATTCCTAACCAGTGAGGCTGCATAGGCCAGTACCATGGCCAAAGAACCTCATTTTCCCCAGTTTGTATAGTTTGAGGCATAGGCAACAATAGATTATTATTACTCTTATTTTGGGCTGTAGGGTGGCTGGACCTTTAACTTGTTTTCTCAATGCCTTATTTGGTACTGCTGTTAGCATTTCAACTGGAGCGGTGGCCTGCTGTGCTGAATTTAAAAGGGTTATGGCTGAATAGACCTCTTAGCCCATGCAGGAGGCTGTCCATTAGCTGAACCACCCATGTACCATGCATTTTCTGGAACTGTTGCTATGCCTTGTTTAGTGGGCACTTCAACTGACACCTTGGAGTTTGTAATTTGGGCTGAAGAATCTTCCACATAAGACACTGGGCCTAGGATCTCATGCATTTCAGTACTTAGTGGGCCAGAATTGAAGACACTGCACTGTAGCAGGTAAGCTTACCACTGTTAAGGTACTTAATTGCACACTACCATAGCAAGGCTTGCTCCCAGTATCCACAATCCACTTCTGCATAGGGATGGAATTCTTCAGACCAGAAACTTTGAGGTTAATCCGTCCACTTGCAACAAGGCTTGGTATGTGGCACATAGCTGCTTCTCTAAGTGTCATTGTTATAATTTAGCCTCCTATCCACAGTTGTGACCAAAACCTAAGGGATTCTAGTTTAGAATGATGCCTTTGTGCCGAACCCCACCCAAAGCCAATATTGATACTGGCCATATCCAATTACAGGTAAGTCAGGTTCCATCTCCCTTAGTGCTTGAGCCTGTGCTCTTAATCTCTTTGCTTCCTTAAAAGCAGCCTCCTGTGTGTCCTCCCACTCCAATGCACAACCTTTCCTGTTTAGCACCTACAATGGTTTTAGTATTTGAGCTAAATGAGGGAAGAGTGGTCTCCACTCCAACCTCAGAAAGGCCATCAATTGTTTTGGAGTTTGTGGTGTGGGAAAACATCGTACTAATCAACTAAGCAGAGGGTATATGTTTTGTCTTACGTGGCCAAAAACACCGAAGAATATGACAGAGCAACCAGGACCTTGATGCTTCTCCCAAATAATTGCCCATCTCCAGCTTTTAAGATGAGGTACTATTATCTCTGAAGCTTCTTTTAATTCAGAAAGAGAATTACTGGTTAACATAATATCATTTTAATGGAATATGGTTACAGCCACAGATTTCTTCCATAGGGCCAGATCCTTTGCCAGAAGACTGTGAAAACTTTTTGGGTTATGCACAGAGCCTTGGGGAAGCACTGTAAAAGTCCATTGTTAGCTTTCACACTTGAAGACAAATGCAGGCTGTCTTGAATTGTCTAAGGAGATACTAAAGAAAGCATTAGGGAAGCGGCTGTGGCTCAATCAGTAGGGCTCCCGTTTACCATATGGGAGGCCCCGGGTTCGGTTCCCGGGGCCTCCTGGTGGAGGCAAAGCCCGCCCGCATGGCGTGGTTAGCTGACCCAGCGAGCACAAGCAGCAAGGGGGGGATAAATAAATAAATAAAAATCTTAAAAAAAAAAAAAAAAAAAAAAAAAAAAGAAAGAAAGCATTAGCAAAGTCTAAAACAAAATGATAGTGACATAACATGTTCTATCAGGTTTCCATATTGGCCAAACAGAATGGAAATTTATTATTATACCCATTTTTCCTAACTCCCTAATTGTACCAGTAACTCCCAGGAACCTTCCTGGAAGTTGGTACTCTTTAGTCCCACAATTCTTCTGGGTGAGGGGCCCTTTACCAGAGGCCACTTAGCTTGTCCCCTTAACATTACCTATATTACTCTGCATTGGAGGCAGAATTCTCCTGTTGTAGCCTGTAAGGTAGCGTTTTGAAGAATGTCAGTTCCTAAGATAAATTTGGGAACAAGAGAAATATATACTGTGTACCACTGGGGAAGTAACTGCCCAATTTGTAAAATCAAATTTTGTTGCTTAGCATAAATTGTTTTCCCCCCATAGCCATCTATAGCCAGTACTGGCCCATGGAATCACACTACTTTGCAATGAATTAAAGTATATTCAGCTCCGTATTTACTTAGGCTAACACATTTTGCTGATTAGTAGGGAACCAATGAATAGTTAACTCACCATGTGTCCTTTGATCCTGTGTATCCCAGGCTACTATCTTAATCTGGGTGTTTTGACCCCTCCAATATAGTAGGGAGAAGGGCACCTGCAATATTTCTTCCAAGGAACAGAAGCCTCCTGGGGGTGGGGCAACAGTCCTTTTCTTGCTTTCACTTCTCCCCCTGGATTCTGAGGAAATAGCTTTGTAAATCTTTTGTCCTTAGGGAGTTTGCTCTAAAGTTTTAGCATTGGGCTGCCCATCAATTGTTCCTAGAGCCTTTCCCACAGCAATAAATTCTGCCCATAATTACTTACAGGACACAGGATTAGGACCATAATGTCCTTGGGCACCTTCCTTGCTATCTGAACCAAGCCACTTCCTCCTCAGCCTTTCTCATTCCCCTAGATCTGCTATAGACTGGGCAGTTCATGACACAGAGTGCCTCACTAGTGGCCTCAGGATTGACACTATAGGTCATCATGATGGTTGGGAGTGGTATGCAGCACAGTATATTTCATCCCTGCTGTAAGAGCTTCAGTATCAAGCCCCACAAAGTTGGCAGCATAAATGACACGCTTCATCCCCAACCCCCACAAAACTTACTGGGACTCCCTTGTACATATCATAATGCTTTCTTATTGCAGCATTAAGAAATCTCCCCCTGTCCTTTAGTATTTTATGGTGTCATCAATAAATAATGGGGTGTCTTTCTCTTCAAGTTTATCCTGTTTTGTGTTCTTTGAATTCATGGATGGACTATTCATGTCTTTTGCTAAATTTAGGAGGTTCTTTATAATTAATTCTTTTAGCCCTTTCTCCCTTCTTCTGGGTCTCCTAGAAATCATATATTGGTATTTTTCATGGTGTCCCTCAGGTATCTTAGACTATTTTATTTTATTTTTCACAATTCTTTTTCCTTTCTCCTCCTTAGCCTGACTCATGTCAATTGCCTTGTATTTGTATTACTGATTTTTCCTTCAGCCAGCTCCAATGTTCTATTCAACTCCATTATTTCTGTTTGATTCCTTTTTAAAATTTCAACCTCTTTATTAAGAATCTTACATTGGTCATTCTTTGTTCACCTAATATCCTTTAGTTTTTTGTGTTTTCCTTCATCCCTTTGTACATTTATAAGAAAATTTTGTATACTCTTTGTTTGGTATGTCCACATTCTGGACTCTTTCCTTGATGTTTTCAAGATTTTTTACCTCTTTCATTTCTAGTTTCTTTGTTTGTCTTGTACACTTTTGTTTCACATTCTAGTTTTTAATATTTTAAAATATTAATCTCAGATTGATTCCCTGAGAAATTTGTTTCTTGATTTTATATCCATTTGGTGATAAGACAGTCTTCCTATCAGGAAGGTTTGAGCAAGGCAAATATTGAGTGCAGGGACCTCCCTTCCTTTTCTGTGTCTGTGTCCTATTTTGGAACTGTGTTCTTAGTTATTTTTTAGTTCCCCTGTTTATGACAGTTGGAATGCTCCTTCTATTACCAAGGAGATCTCTCTTCCTCATTTGTTTAAATCAGCCAAGCCTTTGACCCAGGTTGTGTTCCTCTACAGTTTGTTACACTTCTTTGTTATCTCACACTTCTTTGCCTGTTGGAAAATTCTGGTTAGTGGGCACTCCAGAGAGACATTGTCAAGTCAGTCATTTCCAGCCAAAACAAGGTCAGGGACCCAGAAAGAGGGTACAGACCAGCTAGAAAGTGCCCTTGGAAGGGGATCAAGAAGGGAACCAGAGCTTCTTTGGCTCTCCAAAGCTGAGCTCTCTTAACCTGTCCAGTAAAGCCAGTATTTGCTCTTGGCTCCTGCAGCCCTGAGGAAGTATAGAGTCTTTAATCTCCTCCACCACTGACTTTATCCAGTACAATGATCCAATGATGCTAATCAAATGCTATGACCAGCAATTGGCCATGCATATTTCTGGTTTTGGAGAAGAGGATTTTTAAGTCTCTTTCTGTCATCAATGATCCAGTCAGTGTCTGGACCCCATGGTTGTCTGCTATGAGAGTGGGGGATGGGTGCCAATAACTGCCATGCAGAGAGACTAATTTATTGGACTTTACCATAAATTATCAGCCTCTTTTTTTCACTCTTCCCTGGATTCTGTAAGTGTTCTACTAGCCACTGGCATTTAAATACAGTAGTTTCAGAGGATTCCTTCCTGTTTAATAGTTATTTTTGTAGAGGACTGAATCCTGGAACTTCTTACTCTGCCAACTTCCCATAGCTCCACATTCCCAAAATATTCTTTTAATTCATTTAGTATTTTGTTTATTAATTACTGTCTTATACAAGCCTGGATTCTTTTTACATCTTAAACTGGAATTTCTTTTTAAACTCACCTAGATGTAAGAAATTAGATTTCTTATAATGCCAAATCATTGTACGTATGTGAGTTTGCTTATGACTAATAGAAGTGCACTTCAAGATGTTTCTGTATGCACACACTCATTGTAATATCTTTTAAATATATTATGAGAGCATGGAAATAAGGAAGCTATTGAGTTACTTACCCTAAGTGGGGAAATATTTGAAAATATTTGTGAATATTTTGTGTCAAGTTTCTAAATAAAATATTAGCAAATAGTATCTGGCATCCACACACAAAAAAACCCACACCATGATTAAGTGCTTATATTTCAGATATTCATGGATATTTCTTTAATGGGATAGCCGTTGACAAAAATTGAGATATCAGCAATTCAAAGAGGTAAGATATAATATCACCTTCATAAGTAGCAATGTGGCATCCTATAAAATTTCCATAATAGAGTGGGAGAAATGTATATTTCCTTTCCTTCTCAAAAATTACTATTTTGACCTAAGTTATTAGTGAGAAAAACAGAATTAATCCATGAAATTTAGGAAATTGTATTAATTAGAATTATTACCAAAGTTCTATAACACCAGGAATTAATCTTGTTAAGTTCTCTGCAACTTTAAAACATGGATCGCCTTTCCTCCAATTTCCAATAATAGTTTCATCATTTACTTCTAAGGCATCATAGAAAGTCTCTTTAGCGTCCATATTGCTATCAACAGTTTCTTCAAAGCGATTTAGGCCTTTTTCATCAAGCATTTCACAGTTCTTCCAAAAAATACCCCTTACCTATTTATAAAACTGTTCCAACATTTTGGTTATTATAAAAGCACTACCCCACTCCTGGTACCAAATTCTGTATTAGTCAGCCAAAGGGGTGCTAATGTGAAATACCAAAAATAGGTTGGTCTTTACAAAGGGTATTTATTTGGGGTAGAAGTCCACAGATACCAGGCCATAAAGCGTTAGGTTTCTTCTCTCACCACAGTCCATTGCCATGTGTTAGAGCAAAACAGATGCCAGCGTTTGCCAGGGTTCAGGCTTCTGGGTTCCTTTCTTCCCAGGGCTGCACTTCTCTCCAGGCTTAGCTCCAGTTTCCTCCACAAGGTCAGCTGTAGACGATCAGGTGAACGGCTTGCTTCTCTTCTCCTGGGGCCTTCTTTCCAACATCAAAACTGCTTCTCAAAAGACTGCTCCCACTGTCCTTTGCTTTGCCTTTTATATTCAATTCCCCATCCACCAAGGGGTGGGGCTCAATGCCCTAATCCTAACCTAATCATGCCCAGATTAACAGATCAGTTTACAAGAATGATTCAATTATATTTCTGGAATTCATAATGACATCAAACTGCCACAACAGTCAATAAATGAAAAGTTTAAGTAAATAAGTGTATAAAAATTGGAAAGTTGAAAACATATTTTTCAATACATTTGGTCCTATACCTGCCTGAGGAATCTTGGAAAATTATATAAAATTCTAAATGAAACAGGAAGATCATTTAAGAAGGTGATCAGCTGTAAAATTATTACAAAATATCAATAACTTCTAGATATTAAGTGCTAAAATTCTCAGACACATGACAGAAAAATTTCAGTTTCATAGTTTTAAAACACAGCTAATACACTGCAAAACACATTTAAAAATAAATGGATTGCTTCTCGGCTTTTTTTCTAAGATCAAGTATAGTATCTAAAGTTTAATATCTGATACGTCTTCTATCCGAGGACAATATATTAAACGGATTTTTGGACCTGGGAAATGGAATAGGGATTGCTCTGTCCACTCCATGCATTGACCTGGTATTGCAGTACTTTCAGGAAAGGTACACCTTCTCTGGGGGAAAAAAAAAGAAAAAAAAAAAGGAAAGTATGTGTATGAAAAGAAATTCCTGTGAGTGCTGTATAAAATAGAATTAAACACATGGTGGGAGAATGCATTCTCTTTGAAGTCAAAGGGTTTCAAAAGAAAAAGTGTTAAATGTTGATAAGTAGATCTATAAATTTGATGCTTTCTCCCAAATGATCCACAGCATTTGCTGAACAAAATAATAATTTTGAAATAAAAAAGGAATGGTGGATAAAGATGCAAGAAAACTGGAGGAGGAGGTGTGAAGAAGTATATATAGGCAGACGTTGTAGGAAAAATAAATTTTTCAGATGGATTTGTATTTGTACTTCAATACCAGAGAGAGCAATGATGTAAAACACAACTCAGAGCTTAACTTTAAATATTTGTGTTATTAATGAAAAACCCCTAAGATATTTTATTATATGAGACAACTAAAGTCTACCTCATATTATACAGTAAGGTCTATTTGCATTAATTAAAAAGTATAAGCATATTCTCCCTTATGTTAAACTGAAATATTTAAAATATTGGATAAAATATAAAAACAGCTTTACAACTAATTTTTTTTTTACTTGACAAGAAAAAAAAATCAGCATACTCCCCAAATAAAGGAAAAACAGGAATTTATATGTGCATGCTTTTACCAAATCTTAACCTGATTCTTTGAGGATTCACAGGATGTGGTACGGGCAGGGAATAGGAAAGTCTAAAGGCTTCCTAAGACTACTCTTTCTCCTTAATCACATTCACATAATGCTAGATTCCCAGGATAAACCCTCAATGTATAAATGAATTCCATCACACGAAAGTTTACAGAAAGGAAATTTGCCTGTTTTGGTGCTGTGTGGACAGGAAAAAGAAAGTTCCCTGGAATTTCTTAACAAAAGTCAGCCCTCATGTGGATTTGTGGTTGAAGTTCAAAATAGAATTGCTCCTTTGGAGAAACTTTGACCCTGCCCCACATGCTTTACTCACAATTGTGCATCTAAGGCTTGGTTAAACCGTACTTATTTTAAAGATTTAACTCAATCATCATGCCCCTGGGAGGTGCTCCTTGAACTCTGCCTCCCTCCCATTATTTCAATCAAACCGCCATGCCTTCATAGAGAAAAACATTTTCAGAGCTTACACAGTATCATTTCCCTCACTGTATAATACTTATACTTGTCCTTGGTGTAGGTGAGTGATACTGCCAGATTGCCCATTTGTCTAATCATATAGACACCTATACTGAGTCACCAGAATTTCATGAAAAGAAAGTTTATTGTGTAGATGAACAGCAAGGAGATGGAAAGCAAGCCTCAGCTCAATCTTCTATATCAACATTGGCCCTGGGATTTTATACTGTCTGGGAAAGGCAGGTATAAATGTCTGGCTAAGCTGTGTCGAAGGCTAGTATGGTTTGGGAAGCGTGGGTGAGTTGCGTGGCTAAGGATGGGTTGAGATGCCATAACCAATGCAGTTTGGAAAAGGCAGGGAGATATGCAGAGCATGTTTAGCTGCAATTATGGCTGGTTTTAAAATGGAGACCTAGCATGCTTTGTGACTGGAACAGGTCGGAGCCAGTTTTAGCATATGCTGCAAGGTGGAGAGAAACAGTAAATCTCCCAGTGCAGGAAGCCTCCTATGAATAAACATAGAGAGTTGGCATTTGAGCAAAAGGGATGTAGAAACTTCCCAAAACTTTTACAAACCAGTAAGTGAGGGGCTACTCTAAAGTGTGGGTTAATAATTGGCATTATCAAGAGGGTTGGTAAGAGGCACTTTCATGAGTAAGACCCTTAGATATTTAAGAGAGAAACATGTGGCTAGATTTCTAACAGAATTTCATGCCTGTTCATTGCTTAAGAATCTTTCAAAAAGATAATTAGCACAACACAGACTGATTTTCCTGAAAAAATTATTTTTTAATTGAATAATTTATTAAAAAAACATCCAAAGGACAGTTTGAATGTCATTGTTTAATGCCTCAAAAGGGATTTGGTGCAAATTCTTTACATAAGTTTCTCTGGGTTCTAATCTTTGATTCATATTTACCCCAGTGCTTCTCAGACACAGTCACTGTATGGTATTGCCTGTTACTGATTCTTTTTATGCCCAAGAGCATATCAACGAAGGCATCAAGAATACGTTTTTGACAAGTGGTGAGTTATTATGTCCAGATATGCCCTCAAATTGTGGAGCTGCATTAACTCTAAGCTAGACATAAAGAAAGGGATAGGGAACTTTTCCTCATTTTCCCATTTTCGGTCTTCCCATATCTCATCCTTTTCTATGAGGCCACCAGACTCCGGGAGTCCAAAAGGCCCAGAGTGTGTAATGGCTGGTAGTGAGGGAATGGATGTGTCCAGACAGCATCATATAGCTTACAAATCTTTCATGATTTAATCCTTTTTCTATGTACTCATTCTGGCTGACTCAAATTGTCTACAAATAATAATGTCCTAAGCATTATTCTCATGTTCCATGGTTCTCAAAATTTGAGTTCTTTCATCCGTCATTTGCCTAGAAACTTGCTTATTTTTTCTGCATTTGTCGAGCATATAAATGTTTTTTTCCTATTCATTTATCATCCATAGACTATGTTCCATGTCCTTTTAAGAGCTCACAATTGATTTTAATTTTTATAAGAAAAAGAAAAGTATAAACAATGCCTATATTATTAGTTTTCATATCCCCTGCAATAGTACCATGCCTACCATAATTTCTCCCAATAGTATTTGTTGAATTCATAAGTGATTGAAAACAGGAAACATTGAATGAGGTGTCTTATTTATTTACACTCTTTGTCCATTATCATACATAATTCTATGTACATATAATTAAACTTGTAAATAATTTGTATAAGCTTTCTCATGCATCTTTCTTATATTTTTTATATGTCATACTAAATTCCATTGAATTCAGGCAACTTTCTTGCTCAGGTGCTAAATAAAATGAACATACCTAACTCGTGGGGTTATTATAATTCCTATAAAATGTGCATAAACCACACATTAAAACACTTGTGTAAGTTTGTATTCCATATATTATAGTTCTTAATGAATTTTCAATATAGTCCCACTTTATTAAAATGTTGTTAATTTCTAACTTTCCAATTGACCACATTATATTTTAGGTTTGCAATTATATGAGAAAACTGAATAAAATGGTGGCTCATTAATTAAAACTCACATTTGTTTTACAAGTTAGTGTTTTGTATAAGTTCTTTGATTTCCAAACCAATGCTTTCACAGTTATCCATTCCCTCCTTGAAACTTTGTCCTGTTTTGGTTTCCATAACAACAAAATCCCCAGTCTTAATTTTAATAGTCTAACTATTATTTCTCATTCTCATTGCTAGTTCTACTTACACTACAATGTACTCAATGGTGATCTGGAATGCCTTGGTTATTTTTCATTTGTTTTGCTAAGTCTCTCTTCCTTTTTTCCTTGTTCTTGTGTTTTGCCTCAGCTGGCTCACACTTGTAGACTGTACAAGTGTGATACATCTGGCTTTAGTCGGAATTAATCCAATGAGAATAAAGAGTGTCACATTTCATTACTATTCTGTAGCAGTTTGATATTGTTTATGAATTCCAAAAATAAATATTAGATCATGTTTGTAAATTTGCCTGTTCCTGTGGGCATGTTAGATTGTACTGGATTCAGAGATTTCACTCTCATTTGATTAAATTTTTTTTTTTTAAAGATTTTATTTATTTATTCATTTATCCCCCCCTTGCTGCTCGCGCTCGCTGCGTCAGCTAACCATGCCATGCAGGCGGGCTTGCCTTCACCAGGAGGCCCGGGAACCAAACCCGGGGCCTCCCATATGGTAAACGGGAGCCCCACTGATTGAGCCACAGCCGCTTCCCTGATTAAATTTTGATTAAGGCTTTGATTGGGCATGTCAGTAGGACATTGAGTCCCTTTCCCCTTGGGGGGTGGGGACTCACAGAGAAAATGACAAGGCATATGAGTTAGTTGGAGTTTTAATGCTGGAGCCCTGGGAAGTAAATACACAGAGAAACAGATACGTGAGGAAAGAGAGAAGCCTCCACTAGATATGGCAGAGGCCCCTGGAAAAGAGACCAGTCATTTGCCTGATAGTTAAGAGCTGGCCTTGTGGAGGGGGAAGAACAGCTGAGCTCAGAGAGAAACGAGAGACCAGACTTATCCCAGCCTAGAGCTGAGATTGGAAGAAGCTGGGACCATGGAGCCTTGAGAGGAAGAGGAAGCCTGAACCCTTGCAGACATCGGCAGCCATCTTGCTCTGACACATGAGGGAAGTAACTTACACTTTTTGACCTGGTAACTGTAAGATTCTACCCCAAATAAATAGCTTTTTATAAAAGCCAACCGATTTCTGGTATTTTGCATCAGCACCTCTTTGCCTGACTAATACACCTGACTAAAGATCTTGCTTTAGGAATTTACTGCATCCTTCTAGAACTACATTTCTTGCCATCTTGTCCCCTCCTACACAGTTCCAATTGTCACCAATCATTGGGAATACTACTTTTCCCCCACATCTCTGAGCCTAATGGTTATCAATTTTTCACTTGTTGACTAGACTATGGATGCTGTACCATTTCAATCTCTTCTCTTAGCAATGTCAAGACCTTTGTAAGTATTCCCTTTTTTAAACTCTCCCTATTTGAAACATCTGGAGTGATTTCATTATCTGCAGGGAACATGAATTATTCTGTGTTTGTACTTAGCGTGGGGCCAGGTAAGAGATCCTTATACTAGAATCTAAAATTGTTCTCATATTTGACTCACATATGGATGCTCTCCTTGCAGAAGAAAATAGGACACTAGTCATCTGTTTATTACAGTGGTATTATGATTCCTAAGATTGTTATAGTTTGCAAAGCATTATGAAAGAATGATAGTGGGCTAGTTTTGGGAGCTTAAATTAAGTACTTGATTGTTAATGTTCCAGTGGAAGTCAGTGGGAAATGATTGCTGCTGACCTAGTTTGAATGCTGAAAAAATGAAATGAAAATATTAACTTAGAGTCATCAGCTCACAGTTCATGTATGAAGCAACAAAATCCTCTATGGAAGTTGCAAAATATCTCTTATGCAATATAATTGAAGAGAAATCAGACTGAGTTTCAGGCCACAAATCTAATTGTGGGTGGTAAATTACAATGCCTATTAAATGCACAAACTCACAAATTTTCCTTGGTTTATAATACATCCCTGAGTAGAAATATATGGAGCCATGAGTTTTAGAAAAGATCATTTGGGCTGTCATAGATAGTTGAGAAACTTACACTTTTAAATCTCCTTAAGCTTCCCTAACTAAGAGGAGCAGGCACTCCTCACCTATCTGATGCAATTGGTTTTATCTTGTGCAAACAATTTTTAATGACTTCTAGAAGATAAAAGTCTAGGTGAGGAGGAGAATCACAAACTTTGCTTAGAGAGAAACTAGCTTTTGGAGACTAGAAAGGTAAAAATTTGCCAATTTGATAGAATGATTTAGAGATTTATGTTTCATGGTATTATTTTTTTTTAACTTTATTTTGTACATTTAGTAATTGAAAATATAAACAATTAAAAGCTAAAAAGAAAGCACAGTTGAGTAAAAACATACATTTCTCAATTAAATGTACTGGATACATATAAATATTTTTTCAATCATACAGTATGTTACACAAAATATTTGATTCATAGTAATGCGATCATACAGTATTTGCCTTTTTGTGTCTGGATTGCTTCACTCAACAAAATGTCCTCCAGGTTCATCCATGTTGTCATATGCTTTACAACTTCATTTCTTCTTACAGCTGCATAATATTCCATCGTGTGAATAGACCACAGATTGTTTATCCATTTGTCTGTTGATGGACACCTGGATTGTTTCCAACTTTTGGCAATCATGAATACTGTCAATATGAATAGGTGTCCAGATGTCTATTCATGTCACTGCTCTCAGTTCTTCTGGGTATATACCCAGTAGTGGTATTGCAGGGTCAAGTTGCAAGTCTATATTCAACTTCTTTAGGAACTACCAAACAGTCCTCCACAGTGGCTGTACCATTGTGTATTCCCACCAACAATGAATAAGTGTTCCTATCTTTGTACATCGTCTCCAACACTTGTAGTTCTCTGTTTTTTTAATATGACCATTCTGATAGGTGTGAAATGATATCTCATTGTAGTTTTGATTTGCATTTCCCTAATCATTAGTGATGTTGAGCATTTATTCATGTTTTTTTTATTGCCATTTGTATTTCTTCTTTGGACAAATGTCAATTCAAGACTTTTGGCCATTTTTAAATTGGGTCATTTACAGTTTTATTGTTGAGTTGTAATATCTCTTTATATATCCTGGATATTAAACCCTTATGGGATATGTGATTTCCAAATATTTTTTTCCCATTGAGTTGACTGTCTTTTCACCCTCTTGACAAAGTCCTGTGAAGCGCAAATGTGTTTAATTTTTAGCAGGTCCCATTTATCTATTTTCTTCTTTGTTGCACGTGCATGTGTAAGGTCCAAGAAACCATTACCTACTACAAGGTCTTGAAGATGTTTCCCTGCATTTTCTTCTAGTTTTATGTCCTGGCTTTTATATTTAGGTCTTTGATCCATTTTGAGTTGATTCTTGAATAGGGAGTTAGATAGGGGTCCTCTTTCATTCTTTTGGTTATAGGTATCCAGTTGTCTCAGCACCATTGTTGAAGAGACTTTATGCCCAAGAACATTAACTTGTAGGTTTTTCAAAAACCAGTTGACTGTATAGGTGAGTGTTTATTTCTGGGTTCTCAATTCTATTCCACTGATCAATGTGTCTATCCTTACGTCAGTACCATGCTCTTTTGACCACTGTAGCTTCGTAATATGTTTCAAGGTCAGGCAAGGTAATTCCTCCCACATTGCTCTTTTTTTTTTTTTTTTTTTTTTCAGAATAATTTTGGCTATTCGGGTGCACTTTCCCTTCCAAATGAATTTTGCAATTGCCTTCTCTAACTCTCTAAAGTAAGCTGTTGGGATTTTGATTGGTATTGCATTGAATCTATAAATCAGTTTGGGTAAGATTGCCATCTTCATGGTATTTATTCTTCCAATCAGTGAACATGTAATGTCTTTGCATTTGTTTAGGTCTTTTAAAATTTCTTTTAGCATTGTTTTGTAGTTTTCTGCATATAGGCCCTTACTTCTTTGATTAAATTAATTCCTAGTTTTTTGAGTTTTTTTTTTTTTTTTTGCTATTAAAAATGGAATTTTCCCCCTGTTTTCCTTCTTAGATTGTTCAGTACTACTGTACAAAAACATTGATTTTTGTATATTGATCTTCTACCATGCCACTTTGCTGAACTCATTTATTAGCTCACCTAGCTTTGCCATGGATACTTCAGGATTTTCTAAGTACAGGATCATGTCATCTGCAAACAATGAGAATTTTACTTCCTTTTTTCCCCTATTTTGATGCCTTTAATATTTTTTCTTCTCTAATTGCCCTAGCTAGACCCAAATGAAAATCCTGTAATTTTGAATTAGATCATGTTTAGAAAAGGATACTTTGTCCAGGATTTGAAAAATAATATTTTGGGCTAAGCACTAATCATATAATAATCAACTTGTTTGGTTGTAAAATTAAAGTACTGACTCAATTGTACTAATAGTCAGCTAAATTGAAGTGTCAGAACCTCTTGGAATACTATATAGAAAAGAGTCCACATGTTGAGGGCGTTGGGTATTTTAGAGTGTATCTTTTTTGTACAAACTGCTCAGATACCTTTTCAGCATACCCTTAACTTTATGAATTGCACTGGTGAGAGGAACATCGGGCATTCATGAAAATCTCTATGATGACTTCCTTCTGCAGTTTACAGATGAACTTAAGAGATGCTGCAATGGAACTGGGATTTCCAATTTTAGTGGGAGTAATGTGCAACCAGAATAGTGGAAACCTCAAAGCTTTCCTTAATCAACAGAGACCTGGTCAGAAAAGTTACCAAATCCAGCCACATGGCCTGAGTTGTAATCAGAGTATATTATCCTACAAGTAACTGTGTCACTGAGTAATTCATCTCATTATTCTTTGTGTGAAATATATGGACAGCCTACTCTATATTGTTCTATCCTTTATTAATTTATAAGATAGATATAGTAATATATCCTAAATATCATAAACACATATATATCTACATGTATATCTAGGTTGCATAGAGGTATACTTTGAAATTCATCCTATAATTAGGAATTTGTGACTGTAACTGCTATGTCTGTGGCAGACAGCAATGGTAAGTAAGCTTTTGAAGAAGTCTAATAAGAGAATCTAGAATTTTGGATCTTGGAGTAAAGCTATGCTTGATTTTCCTGACAATTATTCTGCATTTTAAAAACAGCTCCTGGCTTGTTATTAGAGCACTTGTAGAGACAGTATGCCTGACCATGTGCATCACAGGAATATGTAAGTGAGATGCCCAGTACTCTGTGATAACAACAAAAATATAAATGATTATTAACTGCAGGATTATATTGTTAAATGGAACTGGTGTGTATGAGACCAGGTAAGAGCAGGTGCAGACAAAAAAAAAAAAAAAAAATAGTCACAGCACATGTCTTAGAAACTCATAAGACCTAAAAATGATTTTCAGTCAATCTCCATCAATCTCAAACTACATTTTTGTGGGAAACTTCAACTGAGAGTAGAGAAAAAATACACAGGACCATTGTAGATATGTTTGAACATGACATTTCATCATCAGCAGGAAATGGTCTATGGTATAGCTCCACTCGAGGACAACTGTGAAATAGAGTATTAAGGCAAAATCTTCCCAAAGGGCAGAACATCAAACAGCACATCTGGATATCTATTTCAACTGGCAAAATGAATTGTAATGCAGATCTATAGACTCGTGTGCAGAGGATAATGGATTGATTGATTGATTGATTGATTGATTGGAACATGGGAAAAATCTGTTCTGTAAATAAGTTACATTAAGATCTGTAGTAGAATTATATGGATTCACCTCTATAAATAGACACTGATATGAAGACATTCATATGCCATGAGGACTACCACCAGAAGGCAATCTCTCCAGAGATATGTCTAAGTAATCAGGAGGATGACATCGGTATTCCTATCGATATTATATTAGACAGCCTAAGGGATGGTAATACCAGAACTCAATTGACTTTTACAAAGGGCATTTATTTAGGGTAGAAGCTTACAGTTATCTAAAGAGTCCAACTCAAGGTATCATAAGAGGTACTTTCTCACCCAAAATTTTTGCTATATGTTGACACAAGATGGCAGGTGATGTCTGTGAGGGTTCCGCCTTCCTCCTTTCTCTTTAAGGCTCTGTGGTCCAAGTTTCTTCAGATCTCAGTTGTAAGCTGGCATAAGGCTTGTCTCTCTCCCTGGGGCTTGTTTCTTTCCAGGCTCAGCTGCTCTTTTCTCTCCACAAGGTCAGCTGTAGACTACCAGGCTCATCTCTCTTCCCAGGGCTTCTGCTGTGTGTATGGAGCTGTCTCTATTTCTCTGTGTTCTTCTCCTCTGTGTATTTATTTCCCTGTCTTTGACTGAGCATCTGTTTATATAGCCCACAAAGGGGGTGGGGCATCAAGGACTGAAACTGAGGCACCCTAATGATGTGGTAAAATAAAAGCCCTAATCTCAATGTATTAAAATAAAAGTGACATCTCTGAATCTAATACTATCTAATGTGCCCAGAGGAAGAGACCAGTTTACAAACACAATCCAATATCTATTTCTGGAATTCATAAACAATACCAAACTGCCACAAATATCAATCTCTTTTGCCGTATCTTCCAGAATTTGGTCAAAGAATCATGTATATGGGAGCATGGTGGCTGCAACCTACTATGAATAAGTTCACATCATGATCTTTTCCTCACCAAGAATGATCTGGCTACTGCAGCTGCCGTATGCTCAATTTTTAATTGTAGATACCTGAGTATGACAGCATTCTCTAAGGGTCTAGTCAGTCACAAAACAGTGGAACAATTTTATTGATCTTCTCCATCTTAAGAGAATTTATTAGTTTTCTCTCACAGTAGTAGATATCAATTCCAGATCTCAGATGTTTCTACCCATCAGTGTATTATTTTGTCAGCATCATGAGATGTAGAAATGAAGAAGTCTTAGTCACCACCATGGCATTTGATTTTGACATAGAGTATGACCTAGAAACACATTTTACAACAAAGCAAAAATAACAAGAATATCACATCCTTGAAACTGGCTGATTTTTGCCATGTTCCCCATTATTGAATGACAACTCTTCAGAGTGTTAGCTAGGTGACAACACTATATATATATGATGTGCTGTCTTTAAAAATGCACAAATGTTATGCTTTCTATTTCACTGATAGAATACATAAAAGTGACAATGGCTTTTCCAAGTACCCTTCACAAATTCCCTAGAGAAATTTTCTCCATTAGTATGAAACATTTTTCTTTATTCCTAAGCATTAGACTGTTATCCAGTGTGAGGAGATAAGAGAGACCAGAGTTGAACCTACAGAAGGACATGGGATCAGAATACTGACTGGGATCAAGGTGGGAATAAGACTACTGTGAATAGGCCTGTCCTGGGCCCAGCCACAGGTCAGGACATCTGATACCAGGGGTCTTGTGTAATGGTGAACAAAAACAGGCCTGGTTGCAACACAGTGAACCAGAGCCCCTGAGTATGTCGGATATTCTAGGGCATATAGGAAGCTGCAGGAGCAAACCAAGGATGATTCTATCCCAGAAAGTGTCTATGATTTACCTGGATTAGAATTTGTGGATTTATGAATAATTTGAGTCCAATCACAGCAGAATTTGATCAGAGAAGTAGATGCAATCCTGATGTGGATAATCGAACCAAAATATCAAAGATAATCTAGGTTGCTACAACAATATGTGTTTAGACAAAACTGTGTCTAGTATCCAGCATATTATTAATATGCCTACAAAAAATAAATGTGGTGAACCAATAAAAAGTTCCTTATCATAATATAGATTTTGAGTAAATGGAACTCTATCATCCCACCAGTTAGAGAATTCTGACCAGTGGAGTTGAAGCCAAAGGATAAGGGGTAAATGGAATATTAATAGACAAAATTAGTTAAATGGCTAATTCAGATTTCTTACCAACT
This sequence comes from Tolypeutes matacus, assembly GCA_026826555.1. Lineage (NCBI taxonomy): Eukaryota > Metazoa > Chordata > Mammalia > Cingulata > Chlamyphoridae > Tolypeutes > Tolypeutes matacus. The sequence continues at coordinate 38,611,439 of JAKSZT010038599.1, forward strand.
GTAAGGACCTGGACTGTTAGAACTATAAAAAATAGTGTGACTTTTGGACCTTCTTATTTGCTTTGTTAGGGATGAATATCTGTTTGTATAATTACATGAGTGACTATGAAGAGAGGTATTTTCACAGTCTTTTCTATCCTGTTGTATGCTCCAGGGATTTTGTCACCTAGGATTTTCACCATTTGGCTTCTGGAGAGGTTATGCCAAAGGAGATACCTGGAAGAGGACAAGAAGAGAGAAATCAGGTAGTGTATATAACCTCTCCCTCTCTGCTATGACCTTGTATCTCTGGCAGTGCCTTTGTACTTTTCAAGTTCTTATTGGGCTCTAAGAGTTTTATTCTCCTTGTCTTTTATGCCCTAGGGTTAATAGAGAGCTTGCGCTTCTTCTTCTGGCAACTCATAATCTCTTGCTTTTCCCTTAGGTCTTGCCAATATTTCTAGATGTTGTCACATCCTAAACTCTCTTCAGTTGAATTATCTTGGCTAATGCTATTTCCTACCATGTCAGTAAGGGTTATGTAGACCTTTCTCTTTTTCCTAGACATATTATCTCACAAAGTGATAAGAAAGAACATACTGAGTTCTGTATTATTGACATCCTATCTTATGTAACGAGACCAGAATGTTCCTCTGATTTTAGACATGGTATTTATGCTTAAAATTCAAGTAGGTATCTAAAACTTAATATAGAACAAAAGGATCTCTTATCTACCCTATATGGTACAGTGTAATTTGGGTGGAATGGATAGAATGTACCACAAGGCCAACATGAATTTGATTTCAGCTGATTTCAAAATACATCCTTTTGGGGAATATATGAAAATCTATTACCAGTATGAACTAGTTATGCTCATTTATAATTAGTCTAATTATAATTCTTCTACTTCAGTTGGAGCTATAATTTTAAACTTATATGTTAAATATATTTATCAGGGACTTAAATCTGCAGATTGTTCATATGCTGGTTGATCCCTGAAACTCAGCAGAGTTGCAGCTAAATCCTACACTCTAGGTCTTCAGGCTTGCCATAGCCAACTAATAAAAGAGTGAGGATGGACAAGTCCAATCCCCAAAATAAGGAGTATCTGCATCTGCAAGCAAAACAATTCCTTCCATCTGCCACATAATATCTAAGTTCCCTCTCAAATTGAAGTAATCAGAGTGGGCATCATACTAAATCCCTCAGGATTGAGAAATGAAAAAAAAAAATGATGGAGTGTAGCCATGGACCAAAGCAGATTTATTTTTATTGTAGTTATTTTCTTGTGTTAATGGAGTAACTTGTAACATTGATATAAAAATAAAATAAAATAAATTGGTCATTGATGTGAAAGGAGTGAGTAGCTATTCTGTGGAGTTATAGTGTTCCATAAGTGGCCAGTCTCAGAAATCGAAGAAGATGACTAAGTATATTCAGGTCTCAGCTAAAGAGATGGCCAGCCCATTTCTCAGTGCATCTTAATTTATTGCTAATTTCTAATTGCAGTGAACAGACTGAGATTAAAGGAAAGATACACACCTCCTTGAGATATACAATACAATTAATTCAATGTACAGTAAATTTAATTCAAAGCCAGTATCAATAAGAATCTTATTTTTTAATTTCATAAATATATTTTCAGCATTCATAAAAAGAGAATTTAATTGTACTTTTAGTCAGTACAAAATCAAGAAGAAATACAATTTCCATCATAGAGTTATTTTAATATTGGCAGTAAATTCCAAATATACCATAAAATGTACATTATAGCTTAAAATATATAAAAAATTCAACATTTTTCAGTAAGCCATTTAAAGGTCACTTATTTTCTTAAAACTATATAAAATACTAAAATTAAATCTTTTTTTGTAAGAAACTTAATTTTTGAGAAGTTTTAGATTTACAGAAAAATCACACTGAAAATATAGGAAATTCCCACATAACCCTTCCCTCCTTACCCTGTACCTACACACAGTTTCCCTCTTATTAACATATTATGTAAGTATTACATAAGTGTGCACATTTCTTACAATTGATGAACCAATATTTAGCATGGTACTAATGAAAGTCAATAGTTTATATTATTATTTATACTTTGTGCTGTATGGTTTTATAGACTTTGACAAACGAATAATGTCACGAGTCTGTCATTGCAGCATTGTACAGAACAAATTCACTGCCCTAAAAATGCCCTGTGTTACACCAATTCATCCTACCCCTCCTGTTTGAAATCCTGGCATCCAATACCTTTACATTAATGTTACATGTTCTACATGTTCTTCTGTTAACACAAGATAACAACAAATCTGCTTTGCCTATTGTGGCAGTTTGATGTAATTATGAATTCCAAAAATATAATTGAATCATGCTTGTAAACTGATCTGTAAATCTGGGCATGATTAGTTTAGGATTAGGGCATTAAACCCCACCCCTTGGTGGGTGGGTAATTGAATATAAAAGACAAGGCAAAGGACAGTTGAAGCAGTCTTTTGAGAAGCAGTTTGATGTTGGAAAGAAGGCCCCAGGAGAAGAGAAGCAAGCCGTTCTCCTGATTGTCTGCAGCTGACCTTGTGGAAGAAACAGGAGCTAAGCCCGGAAAGAAACGCAGCCCCGGGTAAGAGAGGAACCCCAGAAGCCTGAACCCTGGCAAACGCTGGCAGCTGTCTTGCTCTAATACGTGGCAATGGACTGTGGTGAGAGAAGAAACCTAACGCTTTATGGCCTGGTATCTGTGGACTTCTACCCCAAATAAATACCCTTTGTAAAAACCAACACATTTTTGGTATTTTGCATTAGCACCCCTTTGGCTGACTAATACAGAATTTGGTACCAGGAGTGGGGTAGTGCTTTTGTAATTACCAAAATGTTGGAACGGTTTTATAAATGGGTAAGGGGTATTTTTTGGAAGAATTGTGAAATGCTTGATACAAAAGGCCAAGATCGCTTTGAAGAAACTGTTGATAGCAATATGGACGCTAAAGAGACTTTCTGTGATGCCTTAGAAGTAAATGATGAAACTTTTATTGGAAACTGGAGGAAAGGCAATCCATGTTTTAAAGTTGCAGAGAACTTAACAAAATTAACTCCTGGTGTTATATGGAAGACAGAATTTAAAAATGGTGAACCAAAGCATTTAGTTAAAGAACTTTCCAAGGTAAACTCAGAGAATGTGGCTTGGCTTCTCCTTGCAGCTTATAGCAAAATACTAGATGAGAGAAATACACGAAGGACTGAACTTTTGGACACAAAGAAAACAGAAACTGATTCTAGAACTTCCAAGTTTGTGGAAATCAAATTCCCAGATGAAAGTGCTCCATTTGAAGACTTAGCTAAACCTGGAACTTGTAAACCAGAATTGAAGATGCAGTTATCTCGGAGAGACTTGTGGAAAGTCTTACTGTCTGATGGCTTGGACCCCTGCTTCCTGCATGCTAAACCAACTAAGTTTTTGAGAGAGCTGTATGAACAAAACCACTGTCAGCTTGGACAAAAGAGGACATGGAAAGGAGAGACTGAAGGAGAAAAAACTTTAAGAAGAAAACCGTGGAAGCAGAGATCTGAACTTAAGACGTCTCCTTGGGCCAAGAGAGGAGCCCCACCCATGTGTACAGAAAGGGTGGGTTTGCCCCTGCAGTTGAAGAGGGTGGATGTTCCTACCTGATGTTCTGAAAAAGTTTTGATAGCCCATGATACAGAGAGGTGAGTTTTCCCCAGCAGTTGAAGAGGGTGGATGTCCCCACCCGATGTTCTGGGAGAATTTTGCCACCCCAGGGTGCAGAGAGGTTGGAGCACATTCCTCAAAGATTATGGCGGTTAAGGTCAACACCCCATTGGTCTGAGAGGGGTGTACCTGTCCCCCATATATTAGAGAAGGCCAGGTGGTCAACCCATTGCTCTGAGAGGGTTGAGCCTGTATGCCAAAGGTTAGGGAAGGCCAGGTGGTCAACTCGTTGCTCTGAGAGGGTTGAGCCTGTACTAGGGGGGCTAAGACTCTAACCCAAGGATTGGGTAAGGTGTGGCAATCACCCCAACACTCTTGGAGGGTGAGGTCTGAAGCTTGGTCAACACCCAGATACTTGATGAGGGTGGAACCAAGAAAATGGCCATTGGGCAAGCCTGTGGAAAGGGTGGGTTCCCATGTGGCCCCAAGGAAAAGAAAACATCTTCTTAAAAATGACTCTCAAACTTTGAAATCGAGTGGAGGATGCCCTGCAAGTTTACTGAACTGTAGAGGATCCATGACTCATGTTTAACACCCCAATTTCTCCTTATAATATTGAAAATGTTTATCTTTTATCTTTCCATTTGTGTATTGGAAGCAGTTAAATGGTTTTGTAAGTTTCAAAGGTCTATAGCAGACGGGACTTTGCCTCAAGATGAACTGTATTTCTTTAAACTGATTATAATATGATTTTGTACTTTGATTGTTACTGATTTAAGTTTTTTTAAATATTGTAATGTATTTTTAAAATTCAGAGGGTGGAATGTGGCAGTTTGATGTAATTATGAATTCCAAAAATATAATTGAATCATGCTTGTAAACTGATCTGTTAATCCGGGCATGATTAGGTTAGGATTAGGACGTTAAGCCCCACCCCTTGGTGGGTGGGGAATTGAATATAAAAGACAAGGCAAAGGACAGTTGAAGCAGTCTTTTGAGAAGCAGTTTGATGTTGGAAAGAAGGCCCCAGGAGAAGAGAAGCAAGCCGTTCGCCTGATTGTCTGCAGCAGACCTTGTTGAAGAAACAGGAGCTAAGCCCGGAAAGAAACGCAGCCCTGGGAAGAGAGGAACCCCAGAAGCCTGAACCCTGGCAAACGCTGGCAGCTGTCTTGCTCTAACACGTGGCAATGGACTGTGGTGTGAGAAGAAACTTAACGCTTTATGGCCTGGTATCTGTGGACTTCTACCCCAAATAAATACCCTTTGTAAAAACCAACCCATTTTTGGTATTTTACATTAGCACCCCTTTGGCTGACTAATACAGCTATGGTTACACTCCCCCCTTATGTCTGTACTTTCCTCAATCTTGAGAGATTTAGGATAATGCCCACTCTGACTGCTTCAGGCTGAGAGGAAACTTATTTATTATGAGGGAGATGTAAGGAATTGTATTTCTTGCAGATATAGACACACCTTGCCTTTTGGAATGGGACTTGTCCATCATCATCATTTTGTCAGTTGTCCAGGGCAAGCCCCAAGAACTGGAGAGTAGGAGTTGGCTGCAACTCTGCTGTGATTCAGGGCTCAAATGCCATATGAACAATTCAAATATTTAAGTCTCTGGGAGATATAGTTAATGGGTATATTGAAAATTATAGGTTCAAATAAAAGGAGTAGAACAATCATGAGCATGGGAATTATAAATAACTACATTATATTGGGGAAATAGATTATCATATATTCGCAAATAAGACCGCCAAGGTGGTGTTGATTTCAAGTGGCTATATGCCTTGCTTCTGTTGTCCAGATGTGCCTAGAGCCTTCGGGTGCACTGTTATTTGAGGCTTTGCTTATTGTGTCAGGGGGTGAAATCTGCCTGAGACATGCATAAGCATAACCTCCAGAAACTTGATATCTCTTAGCCATAAAAACTCTTTTATTTAAAGTTTATTCCTTTTTGTTAAGGTCTTTTTCCAAAGGCATCGCTGGTTAGTGCTTGGTAATAATACCTCAGTGCCACAGAGATTTGTCCTCAAGAGTCCTGTCCCTCATTGTGGGTAAGGTAGTGAGTTTATTTGTTGAGATTGGCTTAGAGAGAAGCCACATTTAAGCAACAAGGAGGTTTCCAGGAGGTAACTCCTAGGCATTAGTTATATTTAGGCTGAATTTCAAATTTACAGAATAAGATTCATAGGTACAAGGATTAATATGGACAGCTTGGCATATTAGCCTGTTTTCTTTTATTAGGCACTTCCTACATAGTCCAGAGATTTTTGCCACTCTAATTGACAAAGTAGCAGGACTTCTCAGGATGGGAGTTTAATATTTTGTTAGTTACTGTGTGGGTCTCCACCCACTGAGACAACACCCTATGACTGCACAAACACATTCATGTCCCATAGAAATATACTTTAGTGCAGTTTTCCCCATGATTCACCCCACTGTCAATACACTGTCCAGGAAATGTACCTTTGTTAAAGATCCTGAAAGAACACTGTTATATGTGTTTTCTTAACTATAATCCTTGGCCACCCCAAGTTCACTGAGTTATACAGTTGCTTGTTTATCCTCTAGCTTTCCTTCTAGCATTCTTGGCTGGCCGTCTTTTCTTTCAGCACCTTAACTATATCATATCATTGCCTTCTCACCTCCATGGCTTCAGCATCTCTTATATATGGTGTATCTCTTTTCTCTTGCTGCTTTCCAGAAACTCTTTATCTTGGGCATTTGACAATCTGATTTGTATGTGTCTTGGAGTTGGTCTGTCAGGATTTACTCTGAAGTACACTGCATTTCCTGGACATGTAGATCCATGCCCTTCAAAAGAATCTGGAAATTTTCTACCATTATTCCCTCAAATATTCCTTGTGCCCCTTTTCCCTTCTCCTTTCCCTCTGGGACACCCACAATGCATATGTTTGTATATTTTTGTGCTGTCATTCACTTCCCTGAGTTCCTGTTGATTTTTTCACATTTTTTATTCTGTCTGTTTTGCTATCTGTGTGACTTCAGATGTCCTAACTTTTACTTCACTAGTTCATTTTTCTGCCTGTTCAAATATGCTCTTGTATGATTCAAGTGTATTTTTAATGTCTTCCATTGTGCCTTTCATTACCAATGGTCTGTATTTTATTATGCGTGTTTACAATTTCTTCTCTATTTTCATTCAATGTCTTCCTAATATCTTTTCCTTCTTCCCTCATCTCATTGAATTGATTTAGATTTGTTTGGACATTTTTGATTAGTTGTTCCACATTCTGCTTCTTTTCTTGCTTCTCAGTTGTTTCTTTGACTGGGTCATATCATCCTGTTTCTTAGTAAGCCTTGTAATTTTTTGCTGATGTCTAGGCATCTGTTTATCTTGATGAGCTTATTCTGTCATTTTCGCTCTCTCTTGTCTAGGGTTTTACTTTTGTTTGGCTTTATGTAAGGGTCCTCCCTGACACTTGGATCTACTTATTGTAAATCTTTAGTATTGCCCATGTTTATCTACCTTCCTGCAGCTTCCGGAAGACGTTTGCAACCTGTTGTTCCCTACTCTGCCATCTCGGATCTCTAAAATTAAATATTTAAGTGGGTATCTCATTGAATTTATAAGAGGGTAAGAACTGAAAACTTTAATATATATGGTTTTCATTTTCCTATTAATTCTATTCAGCTATTGTAATATCCTCATTTTTGAAGAAGCCTTGGATGACAGAAGGGTTACAACTGGGGTGGGAGAGGATCATTGGTGTGGGATATCAGGGATGGGGGATGCATGGGGGGAAGTTCACCTGAGCATAAATATAAGGTATATAAAAATGTTCAAATGTTCACAGGGCATTGTCACATGGATGGAGAATCACTCAGTAAATGAGAGAATACTGAATTCCTATCCTGGAGAGCCCTGTCACATTCTCTAAGGGAGCAGCCACAGTCCTCCAAGTGCAGGGGCAGTGGCTGGTGAAGGAGGATGATCCAATGATGGGCCCTTGATATTGATGACTAGCCTTATGAGTCTTTGCTATTGAAATTGAAACTTAGCCTATTGTTATGGGATGCCTAAGGGTTGCCTCCTGGGAGCCTCCTTGTTGCTCAGATGTGGCCTTTCTCTAGGCCAGACTCAGTGTGTGAATGCATTGCCTTCCTCCCAGCATGGGACATGGCTCCTGGGGATGAGCCTCCCTGGCACCCAGGGATTGCTACCAAGTGCCAAGTGGCTATGTGACTGGAAAAAGACCTTGAATAAAGGGGTGAGGGGGAGGTAAAGACAAATGAGTTTATATGGCTAACAGACTTCAAAATGAGTCAGGAGTTCATCCCAGAGGTAATGCTTATGCACATCTCAGTAGGCTCTCATAGAATTCCAAACTGGATATCCCCCCAAATAGTGGGGCTCATGATGGCTCTGGGTCAGGGAAGATAGCTCTGGAGTTTGGTGCCTTGCCAGTGGGCCCTACTTTGGAGTTTGTGCTCCTGAGAGTGACAGAGTTGGACTCAACTATGTCTTCTCTGCACATGGCTCATCTGTCCCTTCTATTCAAATCTATACTTGGTGCTGGAGTTTGCAGGTGTATGTCCAGAGACTTGAGTCTTTGGGCTGTCCATATGCCAGCTGGGCCCAGAACCTCGGTGGGGCAGCAACTCTTACTCTACAGCTCATTGGACTCACCCAGGACAACTGGTAGGGAGATGATGATGGACAGTGGCCATCCCAGGGAATGGAGAGGGTCTGCAGCTGCAGGTAGGGTAATCCAATCCATCTTCCCCATGGAATATAAGCCCCCTCTCAGTTGGCAGTGGAGTGGACATCACCATCCCAGACTCCTCAGGATGGGGAGAAGAGCTATGGACTAGAGTGGACTTACTTGTCTTCTACTATAGACATATTGCAATTCAAGCAATGGAAGAAATTATGGCAATGATGTGGAGCCAGTGGCTGCTGGGAGCTCTGGGGACAGGGAGAGGGAGGAGCAGTTGTGATACAGGGGCTTTTTCGGGACTTGGGAATTGTCCTGAGTGACATTGCAATGACAAATATAGGCCATTTTATATCATCAAATAACATGCAGAACTGTGTGGGAGACAATGTTGTCTACAGTGTGAACTATGGTCCATGCTTAATGGCAAAGCCCCAGAATATGTTTATCAGTTGCAATTAATGTGCCAAACTAATGAAGGATGTTTATGTGGGAGGTTGTAGGAGGTGTGGGAGATGGGGCATATGGGAATTCCTATATTTTTTGTGTATCTAAGTATCTTTTAAAAAAATTAAAGATAAAAAATTTAAATATATATATATGGTAAATAAGTGAGTGTAACTGTAATATACATATATTTGTTTTAGCTGAGAGCTTTATATTTATAAATATTTAATGTACCAAATTCTTGGTCAAGAAGTCCTCAATATCATAAAACTTTAGCAAAATGAAACTTAATTGATGAATTTACTTTTGTAGAATATAGGGGCTGGAAAACAATATAATGATCTTAATTTCAGAGTAGCTATTTCTTCTTTTTCTCATAGTTAATTATAACTTTGAAAATATATAGTGATTAAAGATTATGAATATTAGTGATTTTAAAATATAATGTCAAGATTTATCTCTAATATTTCAATTGTATGGTTGATGAAATGTTCTATAACATAAGTAAAATATTTGATGTATTTTTATAATTTTTCTGAGAATATTATACATTCACTTTTTAAAAATTGCTTGTATTTTCTCTCCCTAACAAACAGTTAATGGCTCATTGATTCTCTTTATTGTATGACTGCCCTGTCCAGAATTCTTTCTTGCACATATATGGCTCACAAGAATATTTTTGGTTAATGGCTGAAACATAGAGCAAGATAGTTGAGAGGAACTCTATGGAAATATTGTAAACTTTTCACACTTTGATGTCCTAACACAGTTATTATCACTTCAGGCTTTAATTCAAGCAACATGTGATAAAGAGAGGTGCTTATTTTTATTTGAAAAATAAATAAAATCATTAATTTTCTCATAATAAATTAATCTTCTATGATGTGTCCCTGATTTGTATGGTGTATGAGAACACATGAATTTAGTCAACTCCATTACCTATATCCATTAAATTCAGCTTACATATTGTGCATTCTCCAGGAGTCAGCATATTGCCATTCAGCATAACACTTAAGGTTAAAAAATGAAAATATTGACTTTACAAATATTACATCCTAAGTTCCCTTATGTGAGGAAAGTGGGACGAAAAAGGAAAAGATGCATGAAAAATAAAGACAAAGAAAGAATAGGACTAGCTCACTAGTTCATGATCATGTTGAATTTGGGCCCTTACCACCAGTCTACGGTTATGGAATAGGAAGTCCGATAAAAGGAAGGAGATGAAATGTTCGCATTAACCTTGTTGTGACTAGTATGAACAGGATTACCCCACTTTGGCTTTTGCCAAAATAGAAGGATCTATTCACTCTTTCTCTTCTGTCCTGTTTTACCAAGTTTTTGCCAGGAAAACAAACAACATTTTGTGACCAAGAATATAGTAGTTGCCACACAGGCCAGCAGGAACCCAATGACATCCAGAGAGTGGTACTGGAGCCAGGTGAGGTCATGTGCAGCTGGTCTAAGGTGCTTGGCTCCTTTGTGGTGCATAATAAACTCAATCCAGAAGACCGCTCGATCCAGTGGCTTTACAGGCTGATCATGGTGAATTCTTGATAACCTCATAATGTTCTCTTTGTAACTGAAGGCAAATACATAAAAATTGGGATTGTTACTAAATTAGTAAATAAAGAGCATACAGTGCTCTAGCAAAAAAGGACAATTTACTAATTTTTAGGAAATACACAATAGAATCACTGTGAAATAGGAGGACAGACAATGATTAGAATAATTAGAGAGAAAATAGAGGAGGACAAAGCAAAATACTTCAATGTTATCCATGAAGCAGCGAATAAAAATTGATAAAAAAAGCTATTCTAATAAATGAAAAACAAAAAAGGAAATATCTGAGGAGGTAAATTGAATTATTTATTATCCTGTTTTGCAGTGTTGTCAGGCAAACACTATAACTCAGGGACAAATGAATGAGATTATTCATAAGGACATATCACAACTAACTTCAGAATTAGAAAATTACTTTTTCCAGGCAAAAAAAAAAAATGTTTTTAAACTTTAAAAAGTGGAAATGGTTGGACATTTCCCAAAATTCTAAAGTAACATTCTAAGACAGAAGTCTATAAGTAATATTTACAAGGTTCTGAAGGAAAGTGAGAACTAAGTATATTATACTCAAAGAGTGGTCATTTTCACATAAATATAACAAACAAACATTGCTGAACATCATCACAAAAATTAAAATACATGATTAAAAAAACTATATCAGACAAGAAATTAATCCAAAAATGATTTGGTACAAAGATTCTCTAATTGAAAGAATGATGGTAATCATCGAATCCCTTAAAATATGTCAAAACAACTTAACAAATGTAAGACTAATAAATGTAACTTGTTAACAAATTAAAATGGTGGGGATGGAGAGGAAAGAGAGTGCTTCAGAACCTCCTTCCAAGTTAACCATGGATATTTTCTACTATGATGCTTAATACAGCCGTGGTGACCCTTTAGAAAGCAGGAGTACTTACGAAGGTTCATTAATGACTGTTCTCAAAGCTCTGAGCAAATCTGCACTTGTCATTGTGTAGAGGTTCAAGTCCACAGCTGCTCCTTTGGCTTTCATGTGAGCGATGTTATCAGGCTGATCAGCAAACATGGGAATTCCCACCACAGGGACCCCGTGATAAATAGCTTCATAGAGCCCGTTCATTCCACCATGAGTGACAAAAGCTTTAGTTTTGGGATGACCTAGTTGGGGATGAGGTTAGAAGTGGGAGAGAATTTCATTATAATACATTAACATAATTTCAGAGATAGATTGGGAAAAGGCAACAGGATTAATCGCTTAAGAAAGAAGTCTTTTCTATACAAGCTGAGAACATGGCACATTGCTAGCATAGAAAATTGCAGCATAGGGAAGAATGGCTTAACACCTTTGTGTTGTCAACAAGGTTTAACTGGTGAGATACTGTCTGAGCTGAGCCTGAAACTTGAAGGGTAATGAGACTGAACTGAAGATACGCTTTGGTCAACCTTAGGAAGCATGATTCTATAAATTTAGTGGATAATTATTTACTTGTGTCTGCTTTAAAACAGGAAGCTAAATGTGAAACTTTAGAATTATTAACTACGTCTTGAATTTCTTTGCTGTTGAACAGTTCCTCAACTTGTCCCTCATGCTACTCTACAGCTGTTCTGCCCCATAGCCTTACCAAGAAGGTCATTCTGTGGTATCCAATCATAGAGCCGAGTATTGGCTCCTAATGTGGTAGGTTTCTTTCCTTGGTATCTCCATAAAACCTGTGGGAGAAAATGCATTTATTTCAGAAGTAAAACACAAGATACTGACATTGTAAGGCTTTCGAACAAGTTACAAATCACATAATCACATTTCTTATCCTATTTCAGGTGATAGATGAGAGGGATTAAAAATGGGTTCTTTGCAAACAGTAAAAGAAATAGGATTGTTTGATATCACCTTTTTGGGGGTCAAATCAGTAAGTTTTGAGAAATTTATTTTTAACTACTTTCATTCATTCCATCAAATATATACTGAACCTTCATCACTTTCCAGGAATTCTATAAGAGCCAGGGATATCAAAACAACATATAAGTCCTACCTTTGAGAAACTAACAATATGTGTGGAGCAAAACATACATGTGATTAATAAAAACAGTACAGGTAAATGCATGCTAGACTAAAGTTTTTTTTTTTTTTATTTGTTTGTTTTACTATCAATCATATTTGGTATAATCACATAGTTGTGCAGTCATCACTTCAATCATTATTAGAGCCTTTCATTACTTCAATAATAATACAAATAAACAAAAAACAGACAGAAACAAACAACAAAATTCTTCACCTCTCAATCTTTCAATGCTTCCCCTGCCTTACATAGCTGCTATTCCTGGCTATTCTTGCACATTTATTTATTTATTTTTAAGCAGTTTTATTGACATAGGTCACATACCATATGATCTATATACAATCTAGTGTATAATCAACGGCTTTTAATATAATTACAATGTTGAGCATTCATCACTAGAAAAGATTTTAGAACAATTTCATTCCTCTAAAAAGAAAATCCCTATACCCCTTAGCAGTCACCTCTCATGTCTCTATCCTTCCCAGGTTTACATAGCCACCAATCTAATTTCATCTTTATAAATTGATTTATATTTACATTTTATGTAAATGGAATCATACAATATGTAGTATTTTGTGTTTGGTTTCTTTCACTTAGCATAATGTGTTTTTTTTGGTCTGATATTAACATCTTGTAGTATTAACATATATTAGTTCAGTTTCAAAGAAAAATGGTCTTACATATGCAATTTTACTCACATTCATATTTCACATGTGCTATTACTATGCTATACATTCCTATGTTAAGATTTTTTAGCTTTCCTTTTAGTAATATACATGACCTTAGACTTCCCTTTTAAACCACTGTCATAGCCATGTAATAGTACTGCTATTTACAAACATTATGTTGTGCTTCCACCTTTTCTATTCATTTCCACATATTAACACACATCCTTTTTACCTATTCTGCAAAAGTTAACCCTCAGCTTTCCATTCCATTCTCTAACTTCATTCTATTTTCTGGTGACCCATATTTAAGCTAGTAAGTGCATGAGATTACACATGCAGTAGCACAATCATACCATATTTGTACTTTTGTATCTGGCTGACTTCACTCAACACAATGTCCATCATGTTCATCCAAGCTGTCATATGCTCTAGGACTTCATTTCCTCTTCAGCTGCAAAATATTCCATCGTGTGTATACACCACAGTTTGTTTATGTATTCATTGGTTGAAGGACACCTGGGATATTTCCACCTTTTGGCAAATGTGACTAGCTTTGCTATGAACATCGGTGGCAGATGTCTGTTCATGTCACTGCTCTCAATTCTTCTGGGTATATGCCCACTAGGTGTATTGCTGGGTCATGTGGCAAACCTATATTCAATTTCTTTAGGAACTGCCAAACAGTTCTTCACAGTGGTTGCACCATTCTACATTCCCACCAACAGTGAATAAGTGTTCCTATCTCTCCACATCATCTCCAACCCTTGTGTTTCTCTGTCTTTTTAGTAGTGGCCATTCTAACAGGTGTGAAAGGACATCTCATAGCTTTGATTTGCATTTCCCTAATCACGAGTGATGTTGAAAATTTTTTCATGTGTTTTATTGCCATTTGTATTTCTTCTTTGGACAAATGTCTATTCAATATTTTGCTCATATTTTAATTGCATAATTTGTCCTTTATTGTTGAGTTGTAGCATCTCTTTATATATCTGGGATATTAAACCCTTATTGGACAAGTGATTTTCAAATATTTTCTCCCATTGAGTCGACTGCCTTTTCACCCTTTTGACAAAGTCCTTTGTGGTTCAAAAGTGTAATTTTGAAGAGGTTCAATTTATCTATTTTTTCTTTTGTCGTGTGTGCTTTGGGTGTAAGATCCAAGAAGCCACCACCTACTACGGGTTTTGAAGATGTTTCCCTTCATTTTCTTATTGTAGTTTTATGGCCCTGGCTTTTATATTTAGGGCTTTGGTTCATTTTGGTTTGACTCTTGCATAGGGAGTGAGATGGATCCTCTTTCATTCTTTTTTTTTTTAAGATTTATTTATTTACTTTTTTACTTTACTTATTATGATTATTTATTTTAATTTATCCCCCATCCCTCCTCCAGATGGTTCTTTTGTCTCTGCTCATTGTTTGCTCATCTTCTCCAGTAGACACTGGGAACCAAAACTAGACCTCCTACCTGGGCGGTGGATGCCCCAGGACCTGAGCCACTTATGCTCCCTGCGGGCTGCAGTGTTGGCTGGATTTATGGCATGTCCAAATTTAGGCGTCAGCTAGTTCCTGGACTGTGTGGTGTCTAGCCTCTTGTTGCAGCAGGGTGTGGGTGTCTAGCTCTCACTACAGTGGGGTGTGGCCATCTTGCTCTTATTGTGGAGGATGCAGACATCTAGCTCTCATTGGGGTGGGATGCAGGTGTTTATCTATCCTCTCCAGGAGGCACCAGGACCCGAACCTGGGACCTCCCATGTGATAGGCGGGAGCCCAATCACTTGAGCCACATTTGCTTCCCTTTCATTCTTTTGGTTATGGATATCCAGTTTTTCCAGCACCATTTGTTGAAGAGACTGTTTTGTCCCATTAACATGGCTTTGGTAGTTTTGTTGAAAACCAGTTGACTGTGGAGGTGTGGGTTTATTTGTGGGCTCTCAGTTCTATTCCACTGATTGATTTGTCTTTCTCTATGCCAATACCATTCTGTTTTGACCACTGCACCTTTGTAATATGTTTCATGGTCTGGCAGTGAAATTCCTCCCACATTGCTCTTCTTTTTCAGGATGCTTTTGGCTATTTGAGTGCACTTTCAAATCCAAATGAATTTGGTAATTACCTTTTTTTATTTCTATAAAGTAAGCTGTTGGAATTTTTGATTGGTATTGCACTGAATTTATAAATCATTTTGGGTAGGAATCGAATTTTTTCCCTGATTTCTTCCTCATATTGTTCATTACTAGGGTAGAGAAACATTACTAAATTTTGTTTGTTGATCTTGTATCCTGCCACTTTGCAGAACTCATTTATTAGCTCAAGTAGCTTTGTCATAGACAGTCCAGGATTTTCTAAATATAGGATCGTGTCATCTGCAAACAGAGTTTTACTTCCTCTTTTCCTATTTAAATTTTTTTCCTCGTCTAATTGCTCTAAGTAGAAATTCTAGGCCAATGTTGAATAATGATGGTGACATGGGCATCTTTGTCTTGTCCCCAATCTTAGAGAGAAAGCTTTCAATCTCTTCCCATTGACTATGATGGTGGCTGTGGGTTTTTCATATATTCCCTTTATCACAGTGAGGAATTTTCCTTCTTTTCCTATCTTTTGAAGTGTATTTGATCAGGAAAGAATACTGGATTTTGTCAAATGCCTTTCCTTCATTGGTCAAGATGATCATGTGGTTTTTTTCCTTCAATTTGTTAATGTGGCATCTTATATTAATTGCTTTTCTTATGTTGAACCAACCTTACATAAAAGGAAAAAATCCCACTTGGTCATGGTGTATAAGTCTGTTGGTGATAAGCTGTTGGTTTCTATTCACAAGTATTTTGATTAGAATTTTTGCATCTATTTTCAATAGAGATATTTGTCTATAATTTTCTTTTCTTGTAGTGTCCTTATCTGGCTTTGGTATTAGGGTGATGTTGGCTTCACGAAATGTATTGGGTAACTTTTTGAAGAGTTTAAACAGGATTGTTGTTTATTCTTCTCAAAATGATTGGTAGAATTCACCTGTGAAATCATCTGGTTCTGCATTTTTCTTTGTTGGGTGATTTTTGATGATGGATTCATTCTCTTTAAATGTGATTGGTTTGTTAAGTTCTTGTATTTCTTGTAGCATCAGTGTAGGTTGTGCATTTCTAGGAATTTGTTCATTTCAACTAGGTTTTTTTAAATTTGTTGGCCTACAATTTCTCATAATATCCTCTTATGAACCTTTTAATTTCTGTGGGGTCAGTCTTAGTGTCTCCCCTTTCATTTTTTATTTTATTTATTTGCATCATCTCTCTTTTTTCCATGTTAGTCTAAGAGTTTGCCAATTTTATTGATCTTCTCAAAGAACTGGTTTTCTGATTTTCTCTATTTTTTTTTGTTCTCAATTTCATCTATTTCTGCAATAACTCTTTCTATTTCATTCTTTCTACTTGCTTTGGGATTGGTTTGCTGTTATTTTTCTAGTTCCTCCAGATGTTAAGATAGGTGTTTGATTCTTAGAACCTTCTTTTTTCACATAGTCATTTATGTCTATAAATTTCCCTCTCTGCAATGCCTTTCCTGTATCCCGTAAGTTTTGATAAATTGTGTTCTCATTTACAGTCATCTCAATATATTTACTAATTTCACTTACAATTTCTTTGTTGATCCATTATTTAGGAGTGTGTTGTTTAGCAACCACACATTTGCTAATTTTCCCAATTACCATCTCTTTTTGATTTCCACTTTCATTCCATTATGATATGAGTAGTTTCTTGGTATAATTACAATCTTTTTATATTTATTGAGACCTGCCTTGTGACCTAACACATGATCTATCCTGGAGAAACAATTTAGAGCAATTGAAAAGAATGTATAACTTGCTGAATTTGGGTGCAATGTTCTGTATATGTTTGTTAGGTCTAGCTTGTTTATCATATTGTTCAAGTTGTCTGTTTCCATGTTGATCTTCTGTCTTGTTTTTCTAGCTATTGATGTAAGTGATGTGTTGAAGGTTCCAACTATTATTGTAGAGATGCCTGTTTTCCCCTTCACTTTTGCCAGGGTTTGCCTAATGTATTTTGGGGCACTCTTGTTAGGTGCATAGAAATTTATGACTGTTATTTCTTCCTCTTGTTCTTTTTATTATTACATAATGACCTTCTGTATCTCATAGCTTTTTTTGCATTTAATGTTTTTTTCCCTGATATTAGTATAGCTACACCTGTTTTTTTTGGTTACAGTTTGCATGGAATATCTTTTTCCAACCTTTCACTTTCAGCTGGTTTGTATCCCTAGGTCTAAGGTGAGTCTCTTGTAAGCAGCATATGGATGGCTAATATATTTTTTAAATTCATTCCATCAGCCTATATCTTTTGAATGGGGAGTTTAATCCATTCACATTCAACGATATTACTTAGTTCCACATTTTATTATTTGGTTTTCATTTGTCATATCTAACTTTTTTCTGTCTTTTTACTCTTTTAGTTAGCCTTTCTTCTATTCTTATCTTCTGTATCCTCCTCCAAGCCTCTTCCTCCTGTCTTTTTTAATTTCCAGACTGTAAGTTTTCCTTTAATTTTCCCTGCAAATTTGGATTCTTTTTAAATGAAATCTCTTAGTTTCTGTTCATTTTTGCATATTTTAAACTCATCTTCATATTTGAAGGACAATTTTGCTCGATAAAGAATTCTCAGTAGTTTTTCTCTTTCAGTACTCTACTTGTATCATACCACCATCTTCTTTCCTCCATGGTCTGTTGATAAATCCGTATTTAGTCTTACTGGCCATCCCTTGTATATGATGGTTTGCTTCTCCCTTGCTGCTCTCAGAATTTTCTCTTTATCTTTGATGTTTGACATTCTGCGTAGTATGTGTTTTTGAGTAGGTCTATTTGGATTTATTCTGATTGGGTTAAACTGTGATTCTTGGACATGCAGATTCATTTCTACCATGAGAGTTGGGAAATTTCCAGCCACTATTTCATCAAATACTCTTTCTACCCCTTTTCCATTCTCATCTCCTCCTGGAACTCCCATTACACATATGTTGTTGCATTTTGTATTATCATTCAACTCCCTGAACCAATGCTCAATTTTTTTCCATTGTTTTCTCTCTTTGTTCTTCTCACTCTTCAGTTTCAGCTGTTCTGTCTTCTGTATCACATTTTCTTTCTTCTATCATTTCGAGTCTGCTGTTGTATGCCTCTAATACATTTTCATTTTTTTAAAAGATTTATTTTTATTAATTTATTACCCCCTTCATTGTTTGCACTCACTGTCTGCTCTCTGTGTCCATTCACTGTGTTTTCTTTGTGTCTACTCATCTTCTCTTTAGGAGGCACTGGGAATTGAACCTGGCACCTACCATGTGGGAGAGTGGCACTTAGTGGCTTGAGCCACCTTCACTCCCTGCTTTGTTGTCTCTCTCATTGTGTTTTCCTCTTTGCAACTCTTTGTTGCATCGTCTTGTTGCATCAGTTTGCCATGCCAGCCCATTGCACCAGCTTGCTGTCTAGCTCATCTTCTCCAGGAGGCACTGAGAACCAAACCCAGGAACTCCCATTAGGTAGGTTGGAGCTCAATAGCTTGAGTCACATTCACTTGTGACTAAGACGTTTTTGATCTCTCAAATCATCCCTCAATCCCATGAGCTCTGTTACTTTTCTACTCACATTTTCAAATTCTTCTTTGTACTCACTCAGTGTCTACTTGATGTCCTTTATCTCTTTAACCATATTGTCTTTGAACTCACTAATTGGATTTTGGAAATTTGTGTGCATCTCCTTGATTAGTTGTGTCAAATCCTGGGCCTCTTCTGGGTCTTTGATATATTCTTTTTCTTGGGCCATTTCTTCCATTTCTTAATATGGCTAGTAATTTTTTTCAGATGTCTAGGCATCTGATTAGGATGGTGAGTTTACTCACATGTTCTATTTCTTTCTCTTTCATAGGGATTTAGTGGCAGAAGGCCGTTACTGCTGTTCTTTCATTCTTGGTTTAAAGTGATCTGGCTCTTTAGGATTGTCCCTGTTTGTTGCTCAGATATGGGCCCTGGAGCCAGTAAAGTCTTACAGACCTGCTTCCAAGTCTTTTGGGGAAGGAGGCTGTAAAGCCTGGAGAAAGCCTCTCTTTCTTATTTACTTTTAATTTCCTGACATTAAATAACTTGGTCTGCCAGCAGATGGTGCTCTTTGGCAGCTCTCTCAGTTCAAGACCTGATTGGAGTGTTTGTTGCAACATGGACCAGATCAACGTGATAGAGGATCCTGGATGGAAGCTAAGAGCCTCACAGTTCAAACTTTCACAGAGGCTATATTCTCCAACCTTTGCTGGCAATACCCCTGGGTAGGGAAAATTTCCACTCCCCTCTGCATCTTTAAAAACCAGTCCTGGTCAGCAGAGAAGGAGATTGAGTCAGATCTCTTTAGCCCCTTGTTGGCTCCCACAGCAAACATGCTGTGGCTTTACTTGCCCTGGAAGGGCTCATGCAACAAAGCAGACCAAATTTGTGGGTCAAAGCTAAGTCATCCTTAGGCTGTGTACATCTCTCTCCCCTTTCCTACGAAGTGGATCCCTAGGGCCCCATTTGTAGCTGCCGGCCCTAAGGCTGGAGAATTCAAAAGTGTCTATAGGGTTGGGGAGAATGCCACCACAGCTTTGCAGTCGTGATTCTTTTCCTTTGTCCCTCTCGCTTCTGCACAATGTCCAGCCTTCCACTGGTGTCCTAAACCCTAAAAGCCATTTCTGCCTGTCCTGTACCATATTTCTGGGAGAGAAGAGAGTCCCATGTCTTTATAGTCTGCCATCTTCTTGGAAGTCTCTATCACCTTGTTAATTTAAGGGATTAATAAGAGTTCATGTGGTGTAATTTCTATCATTTTTACAGTTATGAATTAAAAGATTTGGGTAGTGAGATTACAAGTGAAGAATGAAAGAACAAATTACTACTGGTTTAAACAAAGTGCAGAATTAAACATCATTGCAGAAAACATGAATATGTTTGGAAATTTAAGTCACTGCGCCACACTTACTGTCATGTTTTAAATTCAGTGTTTTTTTACAGAATCGTTTTGACAATTATCATTTAAGAACTTTGGGTAATAAGATTTTAAGAGCAAAATAATTAAATAAGAACAATATTTTAATCAATCAGAGTTGATAGTTAAAATTAATAATGGCTACTATAACTTCTTTGTGAATTTATGTCAGTGGGGCATTCTATCTCTGGTGTTTCAAAGTTAATGTTTTTCATAAATATAATTTGTTTTATATTTTGTGTGTCTCTTATTTGGATGATAGGTTTACTTTCTTTCTCCTTACATTAGTCTCACCCTCTGTGGCAGTTTGATGTAATTATGAATTCCAAAAATATAATTGAATCATGCTTGTAAACTGATCTATTAATCTGGGCATGATTAGGTTAGGATTAGGGCGTTGAGCCCCACCCCTTGGTGGGTGGGGAATTGAATATAAAAGGCAAGGCAAAGGACAGTTGAAACAGTCTTTTGAGAAGCAGTTTTGATGTTGGAAAGAAGGTCCCAGGAGAAGAGAAGCAAGCCGTTCGCCTGATCGTCTACAGCTGACCTTGTGGAGGAAACAGGAGCTAAGCCCGGAGAGAAACGCAGCCCTGGGAAGAGAGGAACCCCAGAAGCCTGAACCCTGGCAAACGCCGGCAGCTGTCTTACTCCAACACGTGACAATGAACTTTGGTGAGAAGAAACTTAACGCTTTATGGCCTGGTATCTGTGGACTTCTACCCCAAATAAATACCCTTTATAAAGACCAACCCATTTTTGGTATTTCACATTAGCACCCCTTTGGCTGACTAATACACCCTCCCTCTCTTCTTTCTTTGGTTCCTTCCATCCCTCCCTCCCTGCCTCCCTCCCTCCCTTCCTTCTTTCCTTCCTTCCTTCTTTCCCAATCTTTAAAATTTTTTAAATGAGAATGAGAGGAGGGGTTTGCTTTTATTCCATTGTTAAATGAAGTTTCTTGTCAGAATATAAACATTTTGTCACCTGCTTTGGAAAATCTGCTAGGCTAATTTCAGATTATATAATAAAAGATGCTATACATGTTCTAAAAATTTTAGCTGAAGATATTTAAACACAAAATCAACATTTTAACATAATCAATGAGCACACTTGCTTTCATAGACTGTCATGTACTTTAACAATATATAGAAATAAAAAGAGCCCTTGGATATTCCAAGAAAAGTGGTATCCAGAGTACTGAAATCTAGAAATATAGTGAGAGCAATTTAGGATTAATTGAATATCATAAGTAAGAAAATGCATATTGTTTGCTGATAATATTATGTGATTTTTTGACTGTAGGAAACTCTATGCAGAAAGATTAAATTATTCTAGACTGGTACTTCTAAGCTAAATAGGCTTGGACAGAGACATAAGAATGCCTGGATATGTGGAGTATATTCTTGAGCATAATTCCTCTCCACTCTTAGTGATTTCAGTTTTCCCTTGGAGCCAAAATACTTCACAAGTTTTGGGAGTGGTCAAACACTAAAATGAAACATTTCAAACACTGAAATGTTAACATGGGCCTAATGCTTTCATGTCTATTGAGTTTAAAATATGTGAGTATAAAAATATATTTCCCCAGAATTCAAGGCTGATTAGATAAATGTTCCAATGTTCCAAAATATACTATTTTAATATTTAATTAATTTTTAGTTAATGTTCTTGCTAATGATTCTAATTCTATAATGAGTTTCCACATTCATCTTAAAGGAGCATTTCTAACCATACTCTCTCTCTCCAATTGTTATAGTAGCTGCCTGTGGTCACATGGAGCTATATACCCCAGAACAACATGTTTTGATCTTAATCCGTTCTTGTAAGTGTGAACTTATTGTAAATAGGAATTTTTGATAAGGTTTCTTCATTCATGATGTGGCCAAACTGAATCAGGATGGGTCTTAATCCTATTACAGGTGTCCTTTAAAAGCAGAATGAAGTACAGACACAAAGAACGAAAACCATGAGAAGAAGCCAGAAGGAAACAGATCTGAGAGAAGGAGGAGAGACCACCATGGGCATTGTTATATGACAGAAAAGCCAAGGACCAAGGATAGCTGAAAGCTAGCTCCAGATTGCCAATGTCATGAGAGAAAACACCACTTGATAACTCTTTATTTAGAATTCTAACCTCAAAACTGTGAGCCAATATATTCCCATTGTTAAGCCAAGCCATTGCAGGGTATTTTTTTTTCACAGCTTGGAAACTAAAACTGTTTTTGGTAGCAGAGAGTGGGATGCAGCTATTTCAAAGTCCTAAAATGTGGAAATGGGTTTGGAATTGGGTAATGGTAAAGGATGGAAAAATTAAGAAGTGTTTGATCAAGAAGCTTAGAATGCTTTGAAGAAACTTTTGATAAAAATGTGGACAAAAATGTATTTCTAATGAGTCCATAGAAGGAAAGGATGAACATGTTATTGGATGTTGGAAGAAAGGTGACCCTCTTTTGGAAAGTAAAACAATGCCCAACAAGTTAATTGGATGACCTAACCTTCTGTGGAATCTTGGCAAAGGCAGAGGCAATGAGACTGGCCTTTTCTTCAGGGATGTTTTGAATCATTGACCCCATAGAAAATACTACAACACCATCTTCACCAGAGCTCTGGACAAATTCTTCCATTTCCTACAGAAAAAAAAAAAAAAAAAAAAATCCCCATTACAAAAGTACAGCAGCAAAGGAAAAAAGATAAAGTTCACCTAATTTTTTTAACTTGAAGAGTCAAGCAAAGTATAAATCCATTGTCAGAAAAGCTCTATTAAAGGTAGAAGCATCGTGTTTCTTTAGGAGGAAATACATCTCTGATACCTAGGGCTTAAATATATAATCAGTGATTACTAGTAAAGGCATTAAATCAAATCATTTTCCAAGAGCAAAAGGTGATAAGTGGGTAGGTCTTTTCCTCATTGATGGACACTTTTATCCCCCAGATTTTAATTTTCTGATCAAACCAGTTGCTTGTAAACTTGTAAAATTTTACTTGGAAGCAAACCCAAGAGGTTCTGAAATGGGCTTCTAGAATTTTTAGTAAACTATTTTTCTTATAATAAATTATTACTAAATTGTTCATCTCTCCTTTCGAAAGAGTTTTGAGATTTGTTTTCTCAAGTTTACATATTTCCTGATTAATCTAAGAAGAAATTTTTTAGAAATGGAATATTTAAAACCTATTTTTGGAAGCATATGTGGCTCAAGCAATTGGGTTTCTGCTTACCACATGGGAGGTCCCAGGTTCTGTTCCCGGTACCTCCTGGAAAAGAAAAGCTGGCGCGGTGGGCAGGCGCAATGAGCTGATACAAGATGATGCAACAAAAGAGACACAAAGAGAAAAGACAATGAAAGACACAACAAACCAGGGAGCTGAGGTGGCTCAGGTGATTGAGTGCCTCTCTTCCACTTGGGAGATCCCATGTTCAGTTTCTGGTGCATCCTAAAGAGAAGACAAGCAGACACACAGAGAGCACATAACAAATGGACAGACAGCATACAGTCACCACAAAACAAGGGGGTGGGAGTAAATAAATAAAATAAAATCTAATAAAATGAAATCGATTTTTAAAATGGAAAATATGGTTACTGCTGCTATATCATGAAAAAAATATTATAAGATAGTGCTTCTTTGTCCTCCTGATTTATAAGTCTCCCATTAATGTGGAACCCTGACTTCATGCCCATGGCATTTTGAAATAATTTTATGAATCCCCAAATAATCTATTCCTCTGGGTGTGATACCCTTTGATTTGTTAAATTCAGTTAAGGAAACTTTTATTAGATTACTAATTAAGATTGCTTTAGGGATTTTGATTGTACTACATAGTAAGGGGTGACTCAGATTGAGTCCCCAACCCCTTGCTGGGTCTAATATACATAGGCAGAGAAAGAGGGAGCCAGCATGTTTGATCCTGCATTTAAGAAAGAGAATTGCTTAATCAGAAACCCCAAGAGGCTGGACCCATGGAGCAGCTCAAGAGGAGACTGTGGGTCCAGAGGGGAAGGCTGAAACTTCAGCAGAGATTGGTGGCCATCTTGCTTCACCGTGTAACAACACACCAGGATCTACATTAGCTGACTTTTGTGAGAAAGCATCTCTGATGTTGCCTCGGTTTGGACTTTTCGTGGCTTTGGAGCTTGTACGCTTTTACCTCAAATCATAACCCTTTATTAAAGCCAACGCATTTCTGGTGCTTTACATTGGCATCCCTTTGGCAAACTAAAACAAGCCTTAATTTGAGCCTTATTCCAGAACTGACATGTAATTCCCTGTGGCACTACTTACATTTTTGCAGTTTGGCACTGCAGCCTTTGGGTTTGCAGGCATTCACATCATAATGTATATGAATGCTACCCTCAAGAAATACGTCGTATACTCCCTGTGCAATTGTTTGTAGCACCTCTGGAATTATCATGTTTCTCAATTTATAGATATTAAAATTATTAAGGGAAAGGTAAATATAATATATGAGGTGAAACTAGAATGCCGGGAACATCACCGAAGCCCCAGAAATTGATGTTTTACTATTTTGATTCATCTATTCCAAACAATGTGTTTGTGTGTGTGTGTTTTCAGCTATAATTCAATGGTAAGAAAAGGAAACTCAGAACCTTGAAATGAAACTTCATACATCAATATGCATCTGATCATAAAAAGAAACAAAGAACTTTCCTGGGAAAAACATTTACCCTGAAAAATTCTTAAAGAATTTTTGCTCATTTTCCCTCAACCCAAATAAAAGGGTTCTATATTCTTAATACCCATTGATAATTAAATACTGTATTTTTATCGTGCTTTTCTATTACTCTCTTTGATTCTCAGTACTCTTATTTCCAACATTCCTGGCACTCAATATTTATACCTTGACGTACCATATACAATTTCCTTTTTCACTACAAAAAGTAGCTCTGATATAGAACCAGTCCAACACTGTGTCTCTCATTTCTATGAATTCTACTTTTTTCTAATGATTGCTAATCTATTTCTATTGCCTTCTGCTGAGAATGAAATCTTGTCTATCCAAAAGATTGTGAACCTCCACCTGAAAATTGTGTTGTCACCTCACAGTGACAACTCACAGTGACTAGATCCAGAATGAATTCATCACCCTCAACCCAAACCAGTTTTTCCATCAACTGTTTCCTATCTCAGAAAAATTCACAGGATTTACCAGTTAACTACTCTATGGAATTTGAGGATTACTCATGGAATTCATACCCTCACACAACACTTACTTTTTATTACTCACCAAATCTGTGAATCTCACCCAAAATTCTTATGAAAACAACTTTATCTCTTTCCTGTCATGGTAGATACCTTTGTTCAGAACTCTGTGATGCTCCTTAGTCTCTTATTGTTGTCTGTGGCTCTAGCTTCCTTACCCTCAATCCATTGCCTGAATGATAGCCACAGGGATATTAGCAAGGAGTTTTGAGGCAGTTTTAATTTGGTGAAGCATAAAAAGAGATTATGTTTTTGAAATAATCCTTGCCTGCAGGTGTGGGGCCCTTTTGATTGGACTGCATCACTGAGTTGTGTGATTCAGATGGGTCTCTGCCCTCTTACTAGAGCTTTATATAAACAGAGACACAGATAGAAGGACACAGAGAAAGGAAGCTGCCATTTTTTACCCTGCAATATGAGAGAGGAGTCAAGGATCACAAGGAGCTAATGCTTAAGCAAAAAACCCCCAGGAGTCTGAGCCCACAGAGCAGCTCAAGCCTGAAGAGAGGAGCCACATGCCTGATAGCCCACAGCTGAACTTTGAAGAAAGTGGAGCAGCTGAGACTGAGAGAGATGGCCTGGAAACAGATAAGCCCTGTGTCTGGCTGCCCACAGCTGAAAGGGAAGGCAGAGGCCTCAGCAGAGATCTGCTGCCATCTTTGCCACATGGCAGGACACCATGATCACCAGTGGCTGTCTTTGGTAAGAAAGCATCTCTGTTGGTGCTTTGATTTTGACATTTCACAGCTTTGGAACTGTAAGCTTTTACTTAAATAAATTATCATTATAAAAGCCAACCCATTTCTGGTACTTTGCATTGGCAGCCCAGTGGCTAACTAAGACAAGTGTGTATAGCATTCATCTGCTTAAAATTTCAATGTAAAAACCAACATTCTTAATACTACTTGTAAGATCACCTGTGACTTGGAAATAGAACTGGAAAGCAATCCAAATTCACCTAACACACATGTCTGCTACTGAGGCAGTGCTCTTTAAATGAAAATAAGGATCAGGTATAGTGGCATCAGATATACAAAATCTTCCAATTTAATAGACTTACCTTAGGTAATGGTTTGGCAGGCTTGCAGTGCAATCCCCCCACAAACTCAAAATTAGGTAAGTATGGACGAGGATATTCAAAATCCCAATATGTTCGGATTAGCCACATTTCAGCTTTCCCCGTAGTCTCACATAATGTAGTGGGTCTTCCTAGAAGAAATGATAAATGGTGGATGGAAGAATTAGCATAAAAACTAAATGGGAACAACTGTACCTTTAATTTTCTAATAAGCTATGAAAGGAAAATAAATTTATATCCTCTAGAAATTCATGGGTTCTAGATATTACAACTCACAGTGCATTAGAACTCTAATAAGCAAACTATAGAATAGGTATGTAAATAAGACAGAAAGAAGGATGAAAACGAGATATAAAAGAAAGAATAAATGGAGGAAGGGAGGATGGGAGGAAGATAAGAAGGTAAAAAGAAAAAAAGAGAAAGGCAGAGAAAAGAATGGAGGACAGGCAAAAGAGGAGAAGGGAAGAATGTATTTTGGGTAGAAAAAGAATACACGCACACCTCAGTAGGAGCTCATAGAACATCTAAGTGCCTATCACCCCACTCAGTGGGGTTCCTGAGAGCTCCAGAGACACCTTGGTCTTATATAAGGGGGGATAGCCCCAGAGACTGATGCCTTATCAGTGGGTTCTATTTTGGAATCTGTGCTCCAGAGAGTGACAGAATTAGACTCAAATAAGTCCTCCCTGCACATGGTTCACCAGTCCCTTCTATTCAAACCTACATGTGATGCTGGAGTTTCTTAGGTATACTTCCAGAGACTGGAGCCTCCCGCCTACCTATGTGCCAGGTGTGCATGAAATCTAGGTGGAGCTGCAACTCCTACCCTACAGCTCAATGGACTCATCCAAGTCACCTGGTGAGGAGACAACGATGGGCAATGGCCATCCCAGGGAATGGAGAGGGCCTGCATCTGCAGGCAGGATCATCCCACCCACCATATCCATGGGATATAAACCCTCTCTCACTTGGAGTTGGAGTGGACATCACCATCCCAGTCCCCTCAGGATTGGGGGAAGAACTATGGACTAGAGGGAACTTGATTGTATTCTGTTGTTCACATATGGTGATTCTAGCAATGCAAGAAATTATAACAATGAGGTGGAGTCAGTGGCCACTAGACACTTTTGGGGCAGGGAGGGGATGAGCAGTTGAAATACAGGGGCTTCTTTGAGATTTGGAGGTTGTCCTAAGTACCTTTTTTGGCAACGGATGTAGGCCATTTTAAAACAGCACATACCACTCAGAACTGTGTGGGAGAGAGTGTTGTCTACGGTCTGAACTGTGGTCTATGGTTGATGGCAAGGCCCCAGAATGTGTAAGTCCATTGAGGGTGGTGGGCCACACTTGTGGGAGATGTTTGTGTGGGATGTGGTGGGAGGTGTGGAAGGTGGGCAATATGGGAATCCCAGTGGGTTCCGTGTAATATTTTGGGTATCTAAGCACCTCTTAAAATATATTTATATATATACATAAATAACATTTTTGTAAGCAAATGCACATATATGCATATACATTTATATATCATTTTGCAAATGTTGGTATGTATTGTGAAAATTTTGATTTTTACCCACAATAAAAAAAAAAAAAAATACATGAAGTGTACTGTCACCACAATAAATTCAATCAAAATTTAACCACAACTCCAAGATAGTGATGAATTTATTGACTATTTTTTTCTCCCTTGTTCAATGGCAGATGATAGATTATCCACATCATATATGTACAAAACCATCTCTCAATAATTTCCAGTCCTCAGAGGGGAATATGCTCTGCCTCATATGTTTGTAATATCCCACCATTAACAATCCCCACCTTATCCTTGTGTAGCAGTTTGGTATTTATGAGTTCCAAAAATAGATACTGGATTCTGTTTGTAAATTGGTCTTTCCTCTGGGTGTATTAGATTGGATTGGATTCACATGTTTCACTTTTTCTTGTTTAAATAATGATATAGGCTTTTATTGGGCCATGTTAGTGGTCCCCTTGGTGGGTGGGGACTTACAGAGAAAACAACACAGCAGAAGAGTTAGGTGGGGTTTTGATACTGTAGCCCTGGGAAGTAAAAACACAGGAGAAGAATACAGGGGATGGAGAGAAGGCTCCATTAGACCCAGCAGAGGCACCAGGAAGATAGTCTGCAGCTGGCCTTGTGCAGCCAGCAGAGCAGCTGAGCCCTGAGAGAGAGAAAAGACTTATCCCAGCCTATAGCTGATACTGGAAGAAGCTGGGACTATGGAGTCTGAAGAGGAAGGCTGAACCCTTGCAGATGCTGGCAGCCATCTTGCTTCAACACGTGGCAGCAGACTTTGGTGAGGGAGGTAACTTATGCTTTGTGGCCTGGAAACTTTAAGCTTCTACCCCAAATAAATATCTTTTTATATAAGGCAACCGATTTCTGGTATTTTGCATCAGCACCCCTTTGGCTGACTAATACATCTTCTTAGTCAATTCCATCATTTCTATTGATATCTAATTTTATAGTTACAAGTCCCTGCATAACTCACACCCACATTGACCCTCTTTTGGAATTTAAGGTACAGGTGAACATACTGTAATTAAATCATTTCCATATACAGAAAACATATTTGCATCTGAGAAATAAAAAATAAAAACTCAGTTGGTCATATACATGTCAGAAGTACAGCCTCTTTTACAGTCATCACATTTTAGTGTTGGAGTTATGCCTGAGACCAAATAGTCCAATAACTTAGTCTGATAATGAAGAAACTTTGCTCAAAAACACTAAGATTGGGATTGTTAGAGATTGCATGAAAACCTGATTTCACAGCTTCAGAGCCAATGTATTTTTATCCTCAATATACTTTGATCTTTATATCTGACATGCTGCTATAATTATCAATCTCCTAGTGATATGGATATGCACAACATTTAGATTGCATTTTAAGAAAGACTGAGCTTAAAGCATTATCCAGATTTCTCTATTAAAATCAGCCATAAACATTGACAGTTATGATGGGATCAAAATAAGAGAATGAAATTGAACAGAGTATCTAAAAGTTGATAAATAAATTCATAAGACTTACTTCAAATAGCGTTCTACAGAACAAGATTACCAAATTAAAATTGACCATTAATCTTTTCCCTGGAATTATATTCACATTCAATTTAATTATAAAAACAATGGATAATTACTAAATTAAAATTGAGCTATCAAATAAATATTGTTATTAAGTTAATCCAAGATGACTTTTAATTGCAAGACATTCTTGATGGCAGCATTAATGCATGAACATATTCTTTACTGTAGGTGAAGCAGACTAGAGGGAATTTCAGTGAATGACAATTGTCAATCTCCCAGAGGAAATTCATAGTACCTTTCCTAGATATCTGGAGAAAACTCTGCTAGACTCCCTATTAAGTTCTTTCCAAAGCCATGGGAATAAACTAGTCTGTACAATTTCATTGAACAAATCAATTTAATTTATACACATTAATAAAGCATAAATCTTTCCAAAGTTGTATAATTTTTTATTGCATTTTAAAAGAAGGATATTGCTTTTTCTCCTCTTCTCTTTAACTTACTCTCTGGCCAGGATACAATTGTCCTTTTGTAAATTTATGGAGAAAATCTATACTCTAAGGTATGCCAGAATAATAACATATTCAGTTCCTGCACACATGGATGACCTCTTAAGCAGAAATTCCCATCTTCCTTTGAACAGTAACATTAAGAGAAATAAACATCTATGCAGGTTGGGTCATGGTACAATCACAGAAAACATTTGATTGGGAAAAAAAATTTGAGTTACATTCTGGTCAAAAGAGACCACATCTAATACTTTAAGACACAAAAAATTTTTTAAAATATGATGGGAAAATGTACCACATATATGCTTGCCTAAAGAACAAGATGCAACTATGTTAATATTTTAAAATTTGCTTTTAAATTAATAAGCATTACCAGAATTAAAAAGTACCCTAAAAGCAATAAAATATTTTCAGTTCACTTGGAAGCTGATAGTTCTACATGTGAATGCAGCTAATACCATAATTTTAATCCCTATAAAGCAAAATGTGGCTTTTAAGGAAGATATTAAAACATTCACCAATCTATATAGAGATTTGATCACAAATGCTTCAGAAATTGTTATATACATATATGTCCTGTCCAAAAAATTCAAAATTGATATTATACAGACCATATTTCTGATCACAATCCAATTAAATTGGAAATTAATACAAAAATTAATGGTCTAACATTTTCATGCTTCTCAGCATCCATGTTCAAATTATGAATTAGTGCTTGAGTACTTCTTTATCTTTGACCCCTCCCTTGTTATGAGGACATTCTAAAGCTAGCCTGTTGAATAGATGTAAGAGATACATTGAGAGAACCAGTCAGACCCTGAAACATGTGAAGAGGAGAGATCCATGAATCAGATCCACAGTTGAGCAGAGCTGAACAAGTAAACCCATTACAGACAGAACTCCCCTGCCAATGCATAGACTTGTAAACAATAATAAATGACCATTGTTTGAAGCCAGTTTTAAACAGGTGTTACAAAGCATTATTGTAACAATAGCTAATTGATATACTCCCTTACACTTCGAAATTGAAAGACACATTTCACCACTCTCTTGCCACAAGAAGAAATTAGAATATATTTAGACTTTAATTATCTAAAAATATTAAAAACAAAAACTTGTGGAATACAGAAAATATGGGATTTAAAATAAATTTGTAGTTTTAAGTAATTATTAGAATAAAAAATCTTTAGTCAGCAAAAGATTACAGTAAATTTTTAAAAAATGAATTAAAATATTAAAAAAAAAGAGGATATTAGTAAAATTGAAAACCAAAAGGAAGTCAATATTTTTCATAAAATCATGTTCTATCCTTAAAAACATTATTTAACTGAACATGATAATATAGTAAAAGAAGATATGAAGAAGTTGGGTTCATTCTAAGAATGAAATGATAGTTTAATATATTAAAAATCAAAAGCATAATTTACCTTATTAATAGTCAAAGAGAGAAAACAAACCATAATTACATCAAGCAATAAAAAACTCAATATTTATTCATAGTTTCCAACTCTATTAGCAGATTGGGAATTGGAAAGAATTCTCTTAGTCTGATGAAAGGCACCTACCAAAAGCCTAATGGAATGTAATGGTAATATTGACTTATTGAAAGAATTCCCTTAAGATGAGTACTAGTCACTGATATGTCTAAATGACTACTTTATTCTATAATGTCTTTATCCACTGCTTAAAAAAAAAAAAAAAACAGGAAGCAAATAGGCAGACAGGTGATCTACAGTTCTAAATTTTTTTCTAAGTTATCTGACTTCAATGTAGCAAAGCCCAAAATACACATAAAAATAATTAATTTGAATGCAACAGTTTGGTAATTTTGTGGGATATTAAAGCAATATGAGGGGAGCAGATGTTGCTTATGTGGTTGATTGCTTGCTTCCCATAGGAGATCCTGGGTTCAATCCCTGGTACTTCCCCTCCTAAAATAAAAAAAATTCAAAAAGAACACTATGAAATATGAATTTCAATTTCTATGCAGTGGAAGCATTCAAAATATTTAATAAAAATGTATAACAAAATATTTCAATATGTTTATTAAAGTTGCTTAAGGCTTTATGGTTAGAACCATAAAAATCTCATTGAAACCATTATACAAATATTAAAAAGACAGATATATATTCATGTATAGGAAGACCGAATCCATAAAGATGTCCATTCTTACCAAGTCAATCTACAGATTCTATGTAAATCTCTCTCTCTTTTTTTGTGGTGCATTTGTTACAATTGATGAAAATATTTTGGACCATTGACACTAAGCATGGATTATAGTTTACAATGTAGTTTACATGTTCTTCTGAACAATTTTGTAGGTTATGTCAAGATATGTAATGTCCTGTATCTGTTGTTGTAATGTCATTCAGGACAATTCCCAAGTCCCAAAAATGCCCCCATATTATACCTGTTTTCCCTCTCCCTGTCCTCAGATCTCCCGTGGCCACTGCCTCCACATCAATGATATAATTACTTCCATTGCTAGAAACAAAATAAGATTATAGTAGAAGAATAGTAAATCTACTATAGTCCATAGTTAATTCCCCAATCCCGACGATTCTGGGATGGTCATACCCACTCCACTTCTAATTGAGGAGGGTTTGGATCCCATGGGGGCAGGTGGATGGGACTCTATTGCTTGCAGTTGTAGACTCTCTCAGTTCCTTGGGATGGTCGTTGTCCATCATCATCTCCTTGTTAGTTGTCCTGGGTGTAAATTTCTTTAAAACCTCAAAATTTCCAGTTTTATAAAACTTGAATATTTATAGACAGAAGAAGTGATTTTTAATAAAGAATTATCAAGGTATTCTGGTAAAAGACTCTTTAATACATAATGATGGGATAATTCCTTATTCCACTCAAACGAAGAAATGAAGGAAGGAAGAGAGGTATGGAGGGAGGGAGGAGGAGAAAAGAAGGAATGTAGTGGGGAAAGAAGACAGAGGAAAGGGATGGAAGTAATAGAAAAAGGAAATAAATCGACCCCAAAACAACATATACACAAAAATTTCGAAGTACCAATAATCTTTAAATTCAAAACACTATATAAAGAAATATTTATGATTTGGGCATGGGAGAGGATTTATTCAAATATATGAAGGGAAACCATAAAGGAAATAATTAATTAGTTTGACTATATTTTGTTTAAAAACTGCAATGCAATTAAATTTTGATATTACAGAAAGAGTGAGAAGACACATAAACTGTGGAAGACATCTACACTCATAAAAGCAACAAAAGAATATCTAGGATATATAATTTCTTGGAATAATCTAATTTTACATATTATACAGTTTTTTGAAGCTATGAAATTTCAAAATCTGAAAATACAATCATGGCATTTAAAAGATGTAAAAATATTTTGGTATGTATATATTCCTTTAAACATTCCAAAGGCAACTGGTAGACTGAAAAAATATTTGTAATATTTACCATTGAAAAGGCTTAAATTCACTAAATGCCAGAACAATTAGATCAGTCAGGGAAAAGTTCGATTGAAAGGAATCCTCAGGAAGGGTGTGAGGATAAAGGTTAAATGGTTGAGCAATTTTGGATGACAGCATGGCATAGATACCTGTACAAGGTGTTCAAGGAAACATATTTTGTAATAGCAAAGAAATGGACACGCAAAGTAGCATTCTAAACTATGCTAGTTAAACATATAGTTTCATCCATATAAGGTAATATGATCTCAATTAAAAGAATAATGTTGATTTAAAGTCTTGATGTGGAAAGAGCATCAAATCTATATTTGGTTAAAAAAAGATAGAAATGGATATTTGGCAATCACTCCTATTTGGTAAAAACAAATATCGAGAGATATACATAACACCAATGTTTAATAATGCATAGAAATATTTTGTATGATGACAAGAAGAGCTAATAGTGCCAGTTTAGAGGAAAATGGAAATGAAATTGAATTTTATAATATATCCTTTTGCTCCATTTGGATTTAACCATGCGTGTTTACCAATTTTATTATGACATCAAGAATTAAACTACGCATATTCATTCAGACTTGCCTAGTGAAGAATATGAGAATATACAGGGGTGAAAACCAATGAGTGAACAAAAACAAGCTAAAGTTGATAGAGTTAAAAATTTGCCATATATTCTAAGGATAAATTTAACCCACTATATTTTTATATAGAAAAGCTTATTCTTTTCCTCTATTCATGTATAACATGACAAATCCATTCAATCCTTTGCCCTAGTAAACTTTTGTTTGGAAGGAGGGTAGCATCCATAATTTTCTGAATAAAGACAAAATGAAGTGCTTCTGTAACAAAAATGAAGATGCAGATATATTGATTCATTAGAAATCCTATTCTTTTCCTGCTCTAATATGTTTTGGAAAGCCAATGTCAAACAATTCCCAAAATTTCCTTTTTGCTTTTTTTTTTTTTTTTTTTTAATTATACTTCATTGATTGAAAGCTACCTTAAGAATAAGAATAATTTATCCTTGGATTCACCAATGCATTGGCATCCACAGGTATTCAAAGTGTCAATTCAGTTCTGGAAAATAAACCAGCAAACAGAAGAGCTGATCAATGTTTCCAAGGCAGAGATTACATAGATCTCTGACACTTCACCATCTGGCTATTTTCCAGAGGCCACATCCTGGCATTGTGACAATTGTGCACCCATGAGAAGAAAGGCCTCCTTTAGAAAATAACATGGTAATCTATAAGGATTTGCCTTAGAAATTTTATCTCATAAGAAAATGTTTGTAAATTCTAAAGAGGAAAATACTTCCCCAATATTTTGGGAAGTAAAACTAGATAATACCAAGAAGAGGAATGTAACTCCTCAATCTTAAATTCAATAAATGAATGAAAACCTCTCTAGTAATAGTCATGCTACTATTCATACTAAAACATACTCAGCTGAAATCAAGCAAGATTATGAAGGAAAAAAAAAAAAAAGCCCTGTATTTTTTCCAGTTTTTATATGTGGTTTGTGCCACTAAAGGATAGATCTCTGTTTTTAATGGAGCAGCTTAATGAGAGTTCTTAGATATGCAAAGTGAGCCCCAGAATTATCTTTGGAATAGTGGTTGCAGAAATCTCAATTGTGTAAGCCAAATAATACAGTGGGAAGATATTTCTTGTTCAATGGAACCCAAATAATAGGGGAGTGGGACAGCATTGTCATCAAGGACACATAAGATATCCCCTGAAAAATTCCCTAGAGATTTAGTGAATAAAATGACAACTCATACATCCCTAGAACTCTGGATGATAGTAGAGACTGCAGAAGGATTCCACCAATGCTGACTCAAAGAAACAGGCTAATATCAGGTAGGCAAATTCCATCCATGACCACTGGTCTGTTCCCAATCCCCTCCCCATCACTCGGTCCTGCACAGCTTGGGAGTCACACAGGTACCTCCGCCACAGAAAGACCCTAGAGCAACTCATAGTGTTAATTTAGAACTCCAATCACATAGAGGCACAGGAACCTAAGTTCACAGAAACCCAGGGCAGACAAAAAGCCACTAAGCAGATCTCCATACAAAGGGCACCCATGAGGGGAAAAAAAAAGAAGGGCCATGATAAAAAGGTTGGCAAGAACTGTTGTGTCCTCACTCAATCCAATTTCTGTAGGCCTGACCATCTAAAGGCATCCTGACTATTCTGAAGTGGCCCATTCTTCTCAATTGAGAGCAGCTGGATGCCCAGAGGGGCGGGATACCCTAGTGGGGAAGGTAGCAGAGGCAGAAAACCCTCACATTAAACAAAAGGAGGGATAAAAGTGATCTGCTGTAAGATAGGACAGCTCCCAGAAATGAAAAATATAAGGAAAATGGGGCAATGTTTGAGGGACAGAATTTAAGGAAATCATGTGAGCTGAGGAGAAAAGTCTGCATGAAAACAAACAGAACAGATCACGATTCCCAGAGAAGGAAATGATGAAGGAAGCTCTCTCCTGGAGGTGAAATAATTGCACAAAAAGTGCAATTTAAAAAAAATTGCACCAGATATCCAGGGCACGAATCAGATGAAGAAGAGCTGAGAAAATCTGAACAGTTAAACACGGGCTATTCTAAAGGTCTAGAATAAGGTGCACTGAATGTCAAAGAAAAGCCTTAACAAAACACCAGCAAAAAATTAAAACCCTAGAAATGGACCTTCAGAATTTACTCAAAAAAACAAGGTGCCTAGATACCAGCAAAAAATGACAAGCCATACCAAGAAACAGGATGATATGTCTCAGTCAAGGGAACAAATTAAAAAACTCAAAGGAGATTCATAAGTTGGAAAAACTGATGAAAGATATTCAAGCATATCTCCTAAATCAGTTCAAGGAGATGAAGGAAAATATGCATGAAGAGAGAAAAGATATTAAGAAAACAATGTATGAGCATAAAAAAGATTTGAAATTATAAATAGAAACATAACAGAAATCATGGGGATGAAGGGCACAAAAGGAGAGGTAAAAATACAGTAGAGGTACACAATAGCATATTTGAACAGACAGAAGATGAAATAGTAAGTGAAATAGAAGACAGTACGTTGATAGCATACTGTCAAAAGATCAGATAGAGAAAGGAACAGAAAGTAATTAAGCAGTGTATCAAGGACTTGAGTGACAGCAGGTAGTGCAAAAATATATGTGTGATAGGTTTCTCAGAAGTAGAAGAGAAGGGAAAAGTGGCAGAAAGAATGTTTGAGGAATAATGACCTAAAATTTCCCAATTCTTATGAAAGACATAAATATACAGGTCCAAGGGGCTCAAGGTACTCCAAACATAATACATTCTAAATGACCAACTCTCCAAGACACATACAAATCCGATTGTCAATGCTAAAAGATAGAGAATTTTGAAAGTAGCTAGAGAAAAGTGATTTGTCTCATACAAGGGAATCTCAATAAGACTAAGCACTGATTTCTCATCAGAAACGAGGGAAGTGAGAAAGCAGTGGTGTGACATTTTAAGGGACTAGAAGAGAAAAACTGCCACCCTAAAATTATTTCTCTGTCAAAAACTGTCCTTCAAAAATGAGGGAGAGTTTAAAATATTCACAGCTCACTCCAGAACTGAGAGAGTTCACCCATCTCCCCCCCCAAAAAAAAGACCTTCCTTAAAGAAATTACTAAAAGGAGTCCTGCAAATTGTGAATGGAGAAAGTGGCTTGGAGTAGTGTGTAGAAGTGAAGATCATCAATAAGGGTAACTAAAATGGTAATTGCAAAACCCAATAGTGATGCATGCTCATTAAAAACTGTAGTCATTAATTCATATACGAATCAGAATGTGGTTGAACAAGAAAAAGGCACATTTCCTGATAACTGTCATGTAAAATATAAATTGGTGAAGTGTGAAAAATAATAAAGTGGGGGAGAGAGGAAAAGAAAATGTGTATGCTAGAGAATCTATGTTGGTATGGAGGTAGGTTATTAGGGAATCAAGAGACAGACCTGGAACCTGGCAGAAAGCCCACGTGGCCATGGATACCCCACAAGAGGGCGGCTGGAACACCCTTGCAGGAATCCCCATTCTGAGAGAGATTTCCTCCAGAATCAAGATATTCTCAGGGGGCCTAATCATTGAGCCATCCCAGGGGATTGAGCAGTGGGGTAATCAAGCAAAAGAGTAAACAACTGGGATTCCTCTCCCAACATTAACAAAGGGGCAGAATAATTAATTTAAAAAGCAAGCATGAAATCCAAATCAGAACCCTGGGAAGATGGCGTTGGTGTAGGAGGGTGCACACTGCAAGCTCCCAGAGCAAGGCGGATTGGGGACGGGGTCCTGCCCGGGAGTCTGTGCTGTGCACGCCTGGAGTGAGAGGCTTGGGACATCTATCTGCGCGGACCGGTGGCGTGGACTGAACGGTGGAGATACGTGAGTTTTGAGGCTGCCGGTGGAGGTTGGCACAGGCGGCTGAGCCCCGCGGTTACGGAAATAAAAAATAAAACGGCCATTTGGAGCCGCGGGCGGGGTGCAAAAGTTTTATTTTCTGGGGAGCTGGCTGCCTGGCGCCCCTTGGACCTTGTGTGAACAGAGCAAACAAGCTAGTCAGCACCCGGTGAACCGGAGGGGGGATTTTGGTCGGGGAACGCAGCTGATTTCCCTAGCCACCCAGGGATAAGACCCCGGCCGCTGCGGAGCCAGGAGGAAGGGACACTTCCCAAAGAAGGGAGGGTTTGGTTGGAAGACAGGGAAGGGTATTTTATATTTTTAGACAT
>JAKSZT010038599.1:38664524-38695412 GCA_026826555.1 Tolypeutes matacus
CTCATCCGCGGCACCGTTTTCACGGACCCAGAGCCTGACCTGCAACATATGGCGCCCAACGTGGGGCTCTGAAAACGAAACTTTTCTTTTAGCCAGTGCGCGGACCAAGGAGCTCCTGAGAGCGGTTTTAAAAGAAAAAGAAACAGAAAAGGTAAGCTTCATCCTTGGAATCATCAGGGTAATGGGTAATCAGCAGTCGAACTTTGGAGAGTTCTCTAGAGTGTTAAAAAGTTTATTAAAATGCACCGGTGTAACTATTAAATCCTCGGCTTTTGAGGAACTTTCTTCTCTTGTACAGAAATGTTGTTATTGGTTTCAGCCGCAAGGGCGGGATATTTTAAACCTGAAACATTGGGAGTTAGTGAAGAAAGCTTTAAAAAGTGTTTATCAAAAGGGAAAAATAATTCCCCTTCATGTATGGTCTTTGTGTAGTCTTATTTCTGTTGCTCTTGAACCTTTACAATCAGATGAAAATGATGTTAAACAGGATACTGCTATTGCTGGACCGATGGCAGAACAAGCTAATGGTGATTTTGATGAAAATGTACTTGCGGGGGTTAGTGAGCAGGCAGGAACAGATAGACTCAGGTCTAATAGAAAGAAGAAAAGGAAAGAGGAAGCTTATGGAGCTTTTTCAGCGGTCACTATGCCGTCTGCTCCAAATTATGATTTATTGTCTTTTGAACCGGCATCTGCACCTCCTAAGGTATCTACTACAACATTTGATGACCCGCCTAAAGTTTCTGTTTTGGTGCCAGCACCATCCTCCTCAATTATGAAAAGTATAGCACAGGGAAGTAGAGAGGGAGATTCAGAGGCTATGCAACTCCTTTCTACTTTTCCAGTAACAGTAACTCAAATTCCAGCAGATGCTGACAATCCCCAAGGGGGTGTACAGTATGAGCATGCTCCTATTCCTTTTAAAACTATCAAAGAATTAAAACAAGCATGCACTCAATATGGTGTAAATTCTCCTTATACTCAAGGATTGGTGCAAGGTTTGGCACAAGCAGACAGATTAATACCCTGGGACTGGGATTTGTTAGCTCGAGCTGTTCTTAGTCCAGCAGAATTTTTACAATTTAAAACTTGGTGGACTGATGAAGCTAATATTGTAGCACGACGAAATCAACAGCAAAATCCACCAGTGCCTATTACTGCTGAACAAATACTAGGAATAGGTCAATGGGCTGGAGTTCCTTGCCAAGCACAATATGATGATATTGCCATTGTACAAGTGCGATTGTGCTGCCTAGCTGCCTGGAGACGAATCTCCACTCCTGGACAGGCTGTACAATCATTATCAAAAATTGTTCAAGGAAATACTGAACCTTATGTTGAATTTGTAGCTAGGCTGGCAGATGTAGTCAACAAGACAGTAACTCAGCCTGACCTTAAAGAGATGCTTATTCTGATGTTGGCTTTTGATAATGCTAATAGTGAGTGTAAAAAGGCTTTGTGTCCAATAAAGGCAAATAGAGGTACTTTACAGGATTATATAAGGGCATGCCAAGACATTGGGTCTAATACATATAACATGACCCTTCTTGCAGCCGCTATAAAGGGACATAGTCCTATGATTAATAATTTAAATTGCTTTAAATGTGGGAAACCAGGTCATATGAAAAAAGACTGCCGAGCAAAAGCTGGTGTAAGAGCTCCATCTAGCGGCAATAATAGATCAATACCTACTCGTGTATGTCCTATATGTCAGAAGGGTTTGCACTGGGCCAACGAATGCCATTCTAAATATCATAAAAATGGCAGTCTCATTAATAAGTTGGGAAACTTCCAAGCAGGCCTTGCTCAAGGCCCTCAGACAAACAATATGAGCACATTTCCCAAACTAGCCAAATCTATCCAGTCAGCAACGGAGCAGCTCACTCCGGCCTGTAACAGAGCTTAAGGCAGTTACTAAAGGCAGTGCAGCTGTCGATCTTCCCTCAGCTGAAACCAAGTTCATAACGCCTTCACTTGGTATACAAAAAATAAGAACAGGAATTAAAGGGCCTATCCCAGAAAACAATGTAGGTTTTATCATTGGCCGCAACAGTCTTACAACCCAAGGTGTTTTGGTGCAAACCGGGATCATTAACTCCAATTTTGATGGAGAAATTTGTTTATTGGTACAAACTTTAACTCCCTATCAGATTGAATCAGGAGATAGCATAGCTCAACTTCTTTTGTTACCGTATCGTAAACCTCCTTTAAAATGTGCAAAGGAATTTGGTTCCACTGGGCATAAAGTTTTTTGGCAAACAGCAATTGGAGATGAAAGGCCTGAAATTACCATAAAAATAAACGGAAAGATATTTTTAGGATTGGTGGATACTGGTGCTGATGTTTCTATTATTGCTAAACGATATTGGCCACAAGCTTGGACTTTGCAGAAGGTGCCTACAGTTTTTACTGGCGTTGGCACAATGACGGATGTTTACCAGAGTACTCAGATATTTAAGGTAGAAGGTCCAGAAGGACAAGAGGCCGCTCTGCAACCTTATGTTGCAGATGTAGGACTTAATTTATGGGGAAGAGACTTACTACACCAATGGAGAGCTTATTTGTATATTCCTCATGTTTCTGAGACAGCTAAACATCTTATTACTCTGGCTCTTAAGCCTCCTCAAACAGAATCTAGTAAGCCCTCTGAAAATGCGGAGGTGGAAGATTCTGTCTCTGATCAGCTTGAGGCCAATTTACACCTGTATGACTATGAATGTTCCGAAAGTGACCACCCAGAGCCTCCTACAGAGGCTTGTGTTGCCATGGCAACCAGGGAGGGCTCCCTAGGGCGCTTTTCAAACTGTTAATAGCTCTTCAACTACAGCTGTGGATGTTAACCCTTCAGTTCCAACAGCAACTTTATAAACCTCCTACTGCTTACATAATGATAAGGCTGTGGGATGATAGAAGCTAATAAAATTAAGCCACTGGAAAAGTAAGAAAACTTAGCAATACAGTTTCCAGAAAAATTCTCAAAAGCAGTGATATCAAAGATATGTTTCTATTGATGTGTTGTAACTTGTTTTGTGTTTGTCTGGTTGTTCAGTGTCTCTACGTTTTGATACCTCCGGATGGTAATATTAAATTGATGAATAAAAATTATTAAAAGAGCTCTATTCAAATGGCCAACATTAAATAAATGCTTATATTAATAAATAAATATAGGTAGTATTTTAAAATAATAAAAATAGATATAAACAAACTAAATCATTATTCTAACAAGTTTGTTTAATGTTGATGGTAATTGTATGTTGTCAGAAGTTTGCTTAGAAACAACTTCTAAAATTATTGTGGTAACTTAAGTATGGAAGGTATATAGAATGTGATTTTATTATTAAAGAAAAGAAAGTAATTTTATCATAAGATAAAATGACTAAGTTATTAAAACAAGGTTGAAGTTTTGT
This sequence comes from Tolypeutes matacus, assembly GCA_026826555.1. NCBI lineage: Eukaryota > Metazoa > Chordata > Mammalia > Cingulata > Chlamyphoridae > Tolypeutes > Tolypeutes matacus. The sequence continues at coordinate 38,667,932 of JAKSZT010038599.1, forward strand.
TCTTTCTCGGGGTTTCTCAAGTCATTGGTCTGTTTTGGTGGAAGTTTGCACAGAGTTTTTCTCCTGAATAATCAGTATGCAAAAAAAAAAAAAAAAAAAAAAAAAAGGGGTGTTTTATCAAAGTAGCTTTCTATACTTTAACCTTAATGTTTCCTTGAAGAAACAAGTTTTATGCCTAGAAAAAGATAAAATACTAAAAATAGTTAAGTTCATGTGATATAAGTTGAATGAAGTATTTAAAACTGTTGTACAATTAAAAGAAATTTTCTAATTTTATAACAAAGTTATATGAATAAAAAGTTCATATACTTTAAGGGTGTATAAAATTGCTGAAAATTTAGTAATGTTTCAGTGTAATATTAAATAAAAGTATACTGTTATTAATCATAATTTTAATTATTTTAAAATATAGTAATATGTGTTATAAAACTACCTCTCTGCCTAAAAATCAAAAGGCAGATGCTTTAACTTATTTATATGATTTACTCCACCTCTGCTAATAAAAAATAAATTATACATATATATATAATTTTTAAAATGGAAACTAAAATAGTGAGAACATCAAGGATGCTTTGTAACAAATTAAAAAAGGTAAAGTACATTTCAAAAGGTGTTGTATTCCTCCCTGGAGGAGCTGGCCACTCTCCCAGGGACTGATGCATAAACCTTAAAATATACTGCCCAAGGAGTGTTGTGTTCCTTCCTGGGGAGGCTGGCCCCTTCCTCAGGAATTAGCAAAATACTCACAAGCTGGCATCTAAAGTATCAAATTAATTAATCCTAAACATAGTCAACCAAAACTCTACTATCAGTTGCTAATTCAACACTTCCCAGCTAAAAGCTAAATATTGGTAAATATATATATATAACTGCTCTATTTATCTGTCATTCTGTAACTTTGTTCAATGTTAATAATCTTTTAATTGGTTATGTTATTCAAGTTTCTCTCTCTAATTGTCAGTATAAGCTTATTAAACTAAATATACATATTAACATTTAACTTGTATCTATCAAAAACTCTAGCTAAAAATAAGTCAAGTATATTAGTGTGTCCCCTGGTTTGGAAAGCATGTGAATGTATGTATACATACTATAAAAGATTGGAATATAATAGTTAAACCCTGTTTATAAACAATAAAATTAATGTTTCAAAACAAAAAGGGGGAGATGGAGGAGAATCTGCTAAAGACAAACTATCTAAAGCATTGCTTACCTTAAATTTTCTTAATAGACAACAAATTCCTAATACCACAGTAGCAGAAAGACATTGGGAGGTTAATAATAAAAGGAATGAAAATGAAAAATGTGGACAACCAATATACTGGAAAAATGAAACAACCAATAAATGGGAAAAAGGAGAGGTAAAATTTTGGGGCCGAGGTTTTGCTCTTATCATTACAGAAACAGGAGAAGAGCAGTGGATCCCCTCTAGAAGAATCAAGCCTAGAGTTGAAGATGCTGCCAAGACTTAAACTATGGACATGGTGGTTTTATATTGGATTAATTATAGGTAAAGTATTAGGTCAAGGTAAGATACCACATCATAATTACACTTATTGGGCATACATAACCAACTCACCTTTCTAGAGCTGTTGACTTAAGGTGATGAGTCTTACCCAATTTATCTTAATTAATCTCACAACAGACTACTTAATGACAAATGACGTATTTGTCATGGGCTTACAGAGGTTGTGTTGTATAATGATTCCTATGGAATTGTAAAGGATCGGGCCCTTATAGGGATGCCGAAACCTATTAAAAGCACAACCATATCTTGGTTCATTAATAATTTAACCATAATCACTAATGACAGTAATCCTTATTTCTGGAATTTTAGTAATACAGCATTTACTAACAGCTCAATAATTTGGAAGATATATCCCACAACCATGGGACACTAAACTTAACAAGACTCAAAGTTATTTGTGGAAATTATTTTTGGGAACTGGTCCAATTTTTGTAAGGCAAGGCAGCAAAACTGATATTACTATTTGAAAAAGAAAATCAACTCAATTTCTTACAGTATGTGTACGAGATCCTATAGTTATATCATTGGAACAGTAATTTTTGGTGAAAAGAATATTAATTGCTTCAATTGCTCCTTATTTACATGTTTTAAGAATTCATATTTGCAGGAAAATCAAACTCTTTTTTATAGCAAGAAGAAGAAAAGGACTATGGTTACCGGTTCAGATGACCAGACATTGGCAGCAGTCTCCAGAATCCCAGTTGCTGTGACATTTCCTCAACCAATATTTGAAAAGAACTAAGAGACTGATTGGACTTTTAATAGCAGGAATTTTGGGACTGATTCACATCATAACTGCTGCAGCAGTCTCACTGGCACAGCCCTGCATCAAGGAGTCCAGAATCAACAATATGTTAAGGACTGGCATAAAAATGCAAGTGAGAGATGTGTCATAGCCAGTCTCACATTGATATGGAACTGAATAACTGTATGAATGATCATGAAACAACTATTATACATTTGGGTAATCAAATTTATAATTTAAACTTGTTAAAAGTTCTTGAATGTGATTAGAATGAAAGTTCTATTTGTATTACTCTTTTCTTATAATAATAGTGAACATGATTGGGAGGAAGTGAAAAATCACTTGATTGGATATAAGCATAATGTTTCTATAAATCTTTTAGAATTGCAAAAGAAGGCATTGGGCATGTATCAAACGAATTGAAAGAAACCACTGGTGCAGCCATTTCATTGGTGGAAACAAAAAACAGTTCAAATATCATTTTGGATTGGATTTGGAATTATTGTTATATGCATTTTAATTGTGTGTATTTTCAAGGCTAAAGTAATTAGACCTGATAAATGCATTTATGTTAAGAAACTTGGCCATGAGAAACTAATTTTGCATTACTTAGTAGAAAGATTCTACTAATAACCCCTTGATCTTAATACTAAATATCTGCACAAAAAATGCTCATTAAAGGAACCTGAAGAAGCATAAATATTAATGAAAATGCCTTCCATGTAAGAGCTCAAAAGCTTAGCTGGTAGTCAATGACGGGTAAGATCCTCAGAGGAGGACAACCTAAGACAGGCACAGTCACAAGAGCCTATGGAAGAAGACAAGTGTGACAGGAGGTCACCTTGTATCAGCTTATATAATGGTTCCTATGAGCTTTAATTAATAAAAAAGGGGGAAATGATGGAGTTTCAATTAAAGGCCATGACTACTGATAGAAAAGAAGGTCACCTTGGAATGTAATAAACAAGTTCTGGAGTTTCATGCTAACAGGAGCTGGGTGGGGAAATATCCTAAGCTTTCCTGTGAATTACAGAAATGTAAAAGAGCTGAGTCATTGACCTTTAAGACTTGTAAATTTCAGTAAAATGTAACTGTCAAGTATCTATTGCCCTTGCACATGCTCACACGTATTTTCTTTGTTCTAAAGCCAAATAAAAGCCACACTTTATGAGGTGGCTGGGCTCTTCTCTCCAGTTCGGACGGAGAGTCCCCTGATCCCAGTTTTTCTTCTCTTTGTCTTATTCTTTCTTTCTCATCCGCGGCACCGTTTTCACGGACCCAGAGCCTGACCTGCAACAAGAAAACTACACAACACTGTTAAAGGAAATCAAAGAAGACTTAAATAAATGGAAAAATATTCCCTGTTCATGGATGGGAAGATTAAACATCATCAAGATGTCTATCCTACCCAAACTAATCTACAGATTTAATGCAATCCCAATAAAAGTCAACACTATATTTTTTAAGGAACTGGAAAAACTAACCACAAAATATATTTGGAGAGGTAAGAGGCCCCGAATTGCCAAAGATATATTGAAAAAGAAAAATGAAGTTGGAGGTATCACATTACCTGATTTTAAAACATACTACAAAGCTACAGTGATCAAAACTGCATGGTATTGACACAAGGATAGACCTACTGACCAATGGAACCGGATTGAGAGTTCCGATATAGATCCTCGCATATACAGTCATCTGATATTTGACAAGGCCACGAAACCCACTCAGCTGGGAGAGAGTGGCCTCTTTAACAAGTGGTGCTTGGAGAACTGGATATCCATATCCAAAAGAATGAGAGAAGAATACCATCTCACACCTTATACAAAAATCAACTCAAGATGGATCAAAGATCTAAATATAAGAGCCAAAACCATAAAAACCTTGGAAGATAATGTAGTGAAGCATCTATAGGACCTTGTAATAGGAAATGGTTTCATGAACTTCACAGCCAAAGCACGAGCAGCAAGAGAAAAAATTGATAAATGGGATCTCCTCAAAATTAAAAACTTCTGCACCTCTAAGGATGTTATTAAGAAAATAAAAAAGGCAACCTACCCAATGGGAAAAATTATTCGGCAACCATATATCTGATAGGAGCCTAATATCCTGCATATATAAAGAAATCCTTCACCTCGAAAATAAAAGGACAAACAACCCATATAAAAAATGGGCAAGTGACCTGAAAAGACACTTCTCCAAGGAAGAAATACAAATGGCTAAAAAGCACATGAAAAAATGCTCAACATCACTTGCTATCAGGGAAATGCAAATCAAAACTACAATGAGATACCATCTTACACCCATCAGAATGGCAGCTATTAAAAAAACAGGAGACACTAAATGTTGGAGAGGATGTGGAGGAATAGGAACCCTCATCCACTGCTGGTGGGACTGCGGTATGGTCCAGCCACTGTGGAGGACAGTTTGGCGGTTCCTCAGAAAACTAGCATTAGATCTTCCGTATGATCCAGCAATTCCACTGCTGGGTATAATACCCAGAAGAACTGAAAACAAAAATACAAACAGATACATGCACAACAATGTTCATAGCGGCATTGTTCACCATGGCCAAAAGTTGGAATCAGCCCCGGTGCCCATCAACAGGCGAATGGATAAGCAAAATGTGGTACATACATACAATGGAATATTACTCAGCTGTAAGAAGGAACAAAGTGCTAACACATGGAATAACGTGGATGAATCTTGAAGACCTTATGTTGAGTGAAGCAAGCCAGGCACTGAAGGATGGACAGTATATGACCTCACTGATCTGAACTGAGGAAAGAGAGCAGTCTCTGAGAACCATTGTCTGAAAGATAGGTTAACAAAGGAGAGTAAGAGAAGAGCAGGCTTTGAGCCATCACCCATATGGACATATCTATGGTAAAGGGATAGAGTGTGGTTGCATGTTGGGGGATGGGGCAGATGAGTGGTGGTGTTCCTGGGTTTGGTGGTGCAGCACTGGGGGGTGGGTGGATTAGGAAAGGCTGGTTCAAATCCCCAGGGCATGTAACTGTGAATCTTGACATTCCATGGGTTGGGAGAGGGCGGTATCACGGGCCCTGGGGGGCTGGGGAGAAGGGAACAGTCAAGATCTAATGGGTTGTTTGGTGGTCATGGGGAAGGTTTTTCATTACCTTTCAGTAATGGACACAGGACATGGTAAATATCATCAAAATTATTAAACTGTATCATCTAAATTGTAAACTATACTGTAAATCACTGACAATGTTTAGTTGCTATATTTTGCTATGTGCATAACAGTTATAACAATGCTAACAACCAAAAAAAAAAGGGGTGGTTGTTAATATGGGGTGGGGAAGGGGGGTGGTTTGGTATCTGGGAGTCTCCGGCACTCCGTGTGTGACTTTGCTGTGAACTAAAACTTCTTTGAAAATTAAATGAAAAATTGGGAGACAATGGGAATTGAGAGGAGGAAGGTGTCATGGCACACCAGACATCCGATAACACAGTGATAAAGGGAAGGAAAAAAGGTAAAAAAGAAAAGAGAAGGAAAAAAAATATGAATATGTATATATATATATACATATATATATATATATATTTAAAGGCATTTCCTTTGCTTTTTTGCCCATTTTTTGAATGTCCTAATACACTAATTATATTTTATTTTGTTTTGTTCTTTGATTATTTGATTTTTTTCCTTCTCTCTTTTTTTTTTTTTCCCCTGAGTTTCCTAATGTTTGTCTCTTGCATGTAAACTTATCACACTTGTTTCTTTTTCCTAGTAAGTGTATTTGATTATTTTATGGACTAAATGTTCATTGAGGATTTGGATCACAGAAGGGTTACAATGGGTACTGCGGGGCATTATTGGGGGGGGGGTCTGGTGGGGGTTTCTTGGGGATTGGTTCATCCGAATATACCTGAAAGATATACAAAATCATTCAAAGGATCGGGGGATGGGGCATGGTCACGATGGATGGATAATCACACAATAAATGAGGGAATCTGAATTCCTAGCCTGGAGAGCTCTGCCACAGTCTCCAAGGGAGCACCAATAGTCCTCTGAGTTTAGGGACAGTGTCTGTCAAAATAGGATGACCCACTGATGTGGTTTTTTTATTGATGACTACCCTTGTGAGTCTTTGCTCTTGTAAATGAGACTTAGCCTGCAGTTGTGGGGTGCCTACGGGTTGCCACCTGAGAGCCTCCTTGTTGCTCAAATATGGCCTCTCTCTAAGCCAAACTCAGCATACGATTGCATTACCTTCCCCCCAATGTGGGACATGACTCCCGGGTATGAGCCTCCCTGGCAACGAGGAATTAATACTAAGTGCCACCTGGCAACACAACTGGAGAAAGACCTTGAATAAAAGGGTGAAATGGTAAAGACAAATGAGTTCAAGTGGCTAAGAGACTTCAAAGAGAGTCGGGAGATCATCCCAGAAGTAACTCTTATGCACACCTTAGTAGGAGCTCATAGAACATCTAAGTGCCTATCACCCCACTCAGTGGGGTCCTGAGAGCTCCGGAGACACCCATGTCCTATATAAGGGGGGATAGCCCCAGAGACTGATGCCTTATCAGTGGGCTCTATTTTGGAATCTGTGCTCCTGAGAGTGACAGAATTAGACTCAAAAAAGTCCTCGCTGCACATGGTTCACCAGTCCCTTCTATTCAAACCTATATGTGATGCTGGAGTTTTTAGGTATACTTCCAGAGACTGGAGCCTCCCGCCTACCTATGTGCCAGGTGTGCATGAAATCTAGGTGGAGCTGCAACTCCTACCCTACAGCTCAATGGACTCATCCAAGTCATCTACTGAGGAGACAATGATGGGCAATGGCCATCTCAGGGAATGGAGAGGGCCTGCAGCTGCAGGCAGGATTATCCCACCCACCATATCCATGGGATATAAACCCTCTCTCACTTGGAGTTGGAGTGAACATCACCATCCCAGTCCCCTCAGGATTGGGGGAAGAACTATGGACTAGAGTGGACTTGATGGTATTCTCTTGTTCACATATGTTGGTTCTAGCAATGCAAGAAATTATAACAATGAGGTGGAGCAGTGGCCACTTGACACTTTTGGGGTAGGGAGGGGATGAACAGTTGAAATACAGGGGCTTCTTTGGGAGTTGGAGGTTGTCCTGAGTACTGTTGTGGCAACGGATATAGGCCATATTAAATCAGCACACACCACTCAGAACTGAGTGGGAGAGAGTGTGGTCTACAGTGTGAACTGTGGTCTATGGTTGGTGGCAAGGCTCCAGGATGTGTAAGTTCATTGAGGGTGGTGGGCCACACTGTGGGAGATGTTTGTGTGGGATGTGGTGGGAGGTGTGGGAGGTGGGCAACATGGGAATCCCAGTGGGTTCCGTGTAATATTTTGGGTAATCTAACACCTCTTTAAATATATGTATATATATATATATATAAATAACATTTTTGTAAGCAAATACACATATATGCATATATATTTATATATCATTTTGCAAATGTTTGTATGTATTGTGAGAATTTTGATTTTTACCCATAATAAAAAAATAAAAAAATAAATAAAGAAAAAAAGAAAAAAAAAAAAAAGAAAAATGAGCTTGAAAATATTTGATGAAGCTCAGTTACAGAAAGGCAATTCAAGTATTTCTATTACAGAAAGTTCCCACTTTCTAGGGTTTGAGATATCATTTACACTAAGATTTTTTTTGCAGTAACTCCTCTTGATAACTTTGATAAAGGTCATTTAAGAGTCATCCTTCTGTATAAATCAAAACATTTTTGAGATTATGGACTGCATATATCAGTTTCTACTGTGTGCTTAATTACTACACTGTAATGTGCTATTTTAGTGTTTTGGAATAATGAAAGGTAAAATCTGTTCTTTAGGTAATAAAGATCTTATTTAAAATTGAAAAAAAAAAAGGGATATCAAGAAGACACTTGATGAGCACAAAGAGAATTTTAAAGCTTGAATAGAAAAATAACTGAGTTTATGGGAATGAAAAACTCAGTAGGTGAGATTAAAAACATATTACAGAATTATGGGGGACGGATGTGGCTCAAATGGTTGGGCAACTGTCTCCCATATAGAGGGACCCGGGTTCGGTCCCTTGGATCTCCTGGCAAATAAATAAATAAATAAAAATTAAAGGAAAAAAAAATTACAGAATTAAATGGACTTCTCAGAAGATGGAAGATTAGCGAGGTGGAGTGCTCACATCTCTCCCAGAAACATAGCTAAAGGACAGGTAGAAACTGTCCAGAAAACTGTTCTAGGATTTAGACATCAAACAAGAATAGACACCACCCAGAAGAGAGAGGGGTAAAGGAAAGGAAGCTCAGCTGGATAGAAAACTCTAATGAGTTAAATTGAAGTAGCAGCAGTTGCAGGACTCCAAACTGGCCCCCGTGACCCCCCACCCCCGCCCCAAGAGCAAACAGCAGTTGATCCTCTGGTCCTGGCCTGGTGGCTACAGACTGAGTGTGTTACAGGGGTCCTCTTACCCAAGAAATGGGAGAGAGGAGGACACAGTCTTTGGAAAATTCAGATTTTTTTGTTGGGTTAGAATTTGGACATACCCATTTTTTTTTTCTTTTTCTTTTTTAACTTTATTTTCAAAGAACTTTTAAGCCACAGAAAAGTTACATCAAAAATACAGTGATGAGTTAGAAACTGGAAACCTGAGCGTTTTCTTGTGCAGAATTGGTAAAAAAAAATTGTGTGTTAATCTTTGGACATGAATAGAAACTGAAAGCATAACATGTTTTTAACTAGCACTGCTACTAAATGAGTGTGACAGTGGTTGAAAGGGAAAGGCTAAAGTCATGTTTATTACTAAAAGGAAAGCAAAAAAATGTCACATGGTACAGTATAGCATAGTAAAACCTCATGTGAAATTTGAATATGGGTAATGTTGCATATATAGACTGTTTTTTTTGAAATTGACCAAATGTATGTTAATGTTATAAAATGTTATTATCAGACAAAGAGCATTATAAATGAAAGAAACCAGACACAAAGTATTACATATTGTATGATACTATTTATATAAAATGTAAATATAAATCAATTTATAAAGATGAAAACAAAATGCAGGGGACTCCCATACACCACATATCCTCCCCTTCTCAAATTTTCCCCTATTGACATTTCATATGACTATAGTACATTTGTCACAATTGATGAACAAATATTGAAGCATTGCTACTAATCATGATCAATAGTTTACATTATGGATTACACTTTGCACTGTACATTTTTATAGATTTTGACAAAAAGTCTATATTCATAGTAATATCATGCAAAACAATTCCAAAGTCAACAAAATGCCTCATGCTCCACTTATTCTTCCCTCCCCCTCCCCTCAGATCCTCTGGTAACCACTATCTTTATATCAATATAACAAGTTCTTCTCTTACTGTGATAATAATAAGTCTACTTTGATGCATGGGTGCATTACCCCCTTCATTTTTTTCATTCCTCAGTTATTATAAATTTGAGATTGAGATGTCTACTCTGCTTCAGATTGATAGGGGCCTTAGATTCTATGGGGCAGATGGAAGAAACCAACTTGCTTGCAGTTGTAGATACTCTCTGTTTTTTTGTGATGGGCATTATCCATGATCAAACTTTTGTTAATTGTCCTGGGCAAGTCTGATGAACTGGAGAGTAGGTTTCAGATGCAACTTTTCTGAGATTCAGGGCTCAACCAGAATATGAACAGACTGAAAATTTATGTCTCTCGGACATATATATATAGGACATAGTGCTAATTATAGGTTCAAATAAAAAAGGGGTAGAAGAATCATGTGGGGGGGAATTATGTGTCTAACTCTGTTACACTGGGGAAATAGGTTAGCATATACTACAAGGCAAGGCCCACCAATGGGAAGCTGATTTAATGGGGTTGTGTGCCTTGCCTATAGTGTCCAGATATCTCTAGAGCCCTCAGGAGCAATCCTGTTTGAGACTGTGTTTACTGTGGCAGTTAGTGAGATCCTCCTGAGACATGCATAACCATAACCTCTGGAATTTTATACGTTTTAACAAAATGTATAATGGCTGTATCCATCATTGCAAAATCATGCAGAACAATTCCAATGCCCTAAAAATGCCCTATGTTAAACCTATTCTTCCTATCTCCTCAGAACCTATGATAACCACTAAATTTCAATTTTTCAAGAAAAAAGTTCATAGTTATATGCTTTAATATTGAGGTCTTGACATACTGGTCTGTTTTCATTTATTAGGCACTGCCTACTTACTTAAGAGATTCTTTTCCTCTATATGAAAATGTAGCAGGACTCCTCAGGATGGGAGTTCAATATTTTGTTGTTTATTCTGTGGGTCTCCACCCACTGAGATAACACACTATGACAAGATGAACATTTACATATTCCACAGAGTCATGCTCCAGGTGCACCCTTTCCCACACATTCCCCCACCACCGACACTCTGCACCAGGGACCCACTCCTGCCATATGTGCCAAAAGAGCATCCCACAAGTGTATTTTCAATCACAGTCCTCCACCTCCCAAGAGATCACCTGTTCCTTCCTCCATTCCCCAGATACATGGAAAGTCCAACGCAACTTCTCGTATTCTACTCACCCTCACATTCCAGCACTGTTGACTCTGCTCACATGCCTGCACCCCCATCACCCCCATCCACTGCCAAACCACCCCCTTCCACCTTATCATACATTCTTACTACATTGAGCATTGGCTTACCACTCTCTACTCCAGGGGTTCTTAACCATTTTTGTTCCACAGACCCCTTTGCCAGTCAGGTGAAAACCTCAGCCCCCTTACTAAGTCCACACTATACTATGAATTTTATAAATATATAAAACTCTCACCAACACATCCTCACAAGAATAATGTTTTTTTGAAATTTCAAGTTCATGGACCCCCTGGAATCCATGGATCCTTGGTTAAGAACCCCTTTCTCTCTCCTGGTAACCTATCTTCCAGGCTCTATCTCTGTAAGTCAGCTCAAAGTGAATAGGTCATATCAGTGATGTCATACAATATTTTTTCTTTAGTGACTTATATCACACGACATAAGGTCTTCAAGATTCATCCACATTCTCACATGTGGCAATACGTCATTCCTTCTTATAGCTGATAATATTACACCGTATGTATATACCACATTTTGCTTATTATTCATCTGTTTTTGGACATTTGGGTTGCTTCCAACTTTTGGCAATGGTGAATACTGCCACTATTAACACTGGTGTCCATATATCTGTTCATGTTCCTGCTTTCAATTATTCTGTGTATATAATTAGGGGGATTGCTAGATCATGTGGCAATTCTATGAACTTACAGAGGAACTGACAATCTGTCCTCCCCAATGGCTGCAACATTCTACATTCCCACCAGTACTGGATGAGTGTTCCTATTCCTCCACAACATCTCCAACACTTCTAGCTTTCTGGTTTTTTTTTTAATAGCAGCCAGTCTAATAGGTGTAAAATGATATCTCATTGTGATTTTGATTTGCATTTCCCTAATAGCTAGTGATGTTGAGGATCTATTCAAGCACTTTTTAGACATTTATATTTTCTCTTGGAAAAAATGTCTATTTAGTCTTTCATTGCTTGCACTTTGGATGTAAAGTTTATGAAACCATTTCCTATGACAAGATCTCATAGATGCATTCCTACATTATCTTCTAAGAGCTTTATGGTCTTGGCTCTTATATTTAGGTCTTTGATATATCTTGAGTTAATTTTTATAAAGGGCATAAGATGGCAATCCTCTTCATTCTTTTGGATATGGATATCCAGTTCTCCCAGCACCATTTGTTGAAGAGGCCTTTCTATCCCAGGGGCTTGGTGACCTTGTCAACTGTCAGCCGTGTTTGCACAGGTCTATATCTGAAGTTTAAATTCAGTTCCATTGGTCATTATTTTTATCCTTGTGCCAATGTCATGCAGTTTTGACAACTGCAGCTTTTTAGTATGCTTTAATGTCAAGCAATATGATTACTCCAATTTCGTTTTACTTTTTCTAAATTCTTGGCTATTTGGGGCACTTGCTTTTCCAAATTAATTTCATTTATGGTTTTTCCAGTTCAGTAAAAAATGCTGTTGTAATTTTTATTGGGATTGTGTTAACCTGCAAATCAATTTTGCTAGGAAATACATCTTAATGATAATTAGTCTTCCAATCCATGAACATGGCATATTATTCCATTTATTTAGGTCTTCTTTGACTCCCTTTTACAATGTTGTATAGTTTGTAGTTTCTGTGTACAAGTCCTTTACATCTTAAGCTAAGTTTATTCCTAGATAATTGGTTTTTCATTTGCTATTGTAAATGGAATTTTTTCCTTGATTTCCTCCTCAGATTGCTCATTATTAATGTATTGAAATGCCACTGATTTTTGCATGTTGATCTTATATCCTGGCACATTACTGAACTCATTTATCAGTTCCAGAAACTTTGTTTTGGATTTTTTGAGCCTTCTACATTTAAGATCATGCCATTTGTAAATAGTGAAGTATTTACTTTTTCCTGTTTTATTTGGATGCCTTTTATTTCTTTGTCTTGCCTAAGTGCTCAAAAAAGTACTTCTAACACAATGTTGAAAAAGAGCTGTCGCAGTGGGCATCCTTGACTTGTTCCAGAATTTAGAGGGGAAGTCTTTAGCAATTCACCATTGGGAAAGATGTTAGCCCTGGGTTTTTCATATATACCTTTTATCATGTTGAGGACGTTTCCTTCCATTCCTATCTCTTGAAGTGTTTTAATCAAGGAAGGATGGTATATCTTGTTAAATGCTTTTTCTGCATCAATAGAGATGATCATGTGATTTTTTTCTTCTTTCAATATATTAATGTGGTGTATCACATTGATTGATTTTCTTATGTTCAACCATCCTTGCATATCGGGGATACAACCCATTTAATCATGGTGTATAATTCATTTGATGTGTTGGATGAATATGATTGGTAAGTCTTTTGTTCAGGATTTTAGCATCTAAGTTCATTAGAGAGACTGAGAGTTAATTTTTCTTTTCTTGTGGCATCTTTATGTGGCTTTGGTATTGCAGTGATGATGGCATAGTAGACTGAGTTAGGTAATATTCCCCCGCTTCTATTTTTTGGAAGAGTTTAAACAGGATTAATTTTCTTTCTGTTATGATTGGCAGAATTCACCCTGAAGCCATCTGGTCTAGGCTTTTCTTGGTTGGGGGGTTTTTGATGACTAGTTCAATCATACTACTTGTTATTGCTCTGTTGAGTTCTTCTATTTCTTCTTTCATCATGTAGGTTGCTTGAGTGTTTCTAGAAATTTGTCCATTTCATCTAAAATATCAATCTTGTTGGCATACAATTTCTCAAAGTTTCCTCTTATCATACTGTTTATTTCTGTGGGATCAGTGGTGATATCCCCTTCTCATTTTTTATTTTATTTATTTGCATCCTCTCACTTTCTTTCTTTGTTATACTAGTTAAGGATTTGTCAGTTTTATTAATCTTCTCAAAGAAAGAGATTTGGGGTTTTTTAATTTTTTCTAGTGCTTTCTTACTCTCAATTTCATTTAGTTCTGTGCTAATCTTTGTTATTTCCTTCTCTCTACTTGCTTTGAAAATATTTTTGTTCTTTTTCTAGTTCCTCCTGGTGTGCAATTAGGTCTTTGATTTTAGCCCTTTCTTCTTTCTAAATATAGGTATTTATGACTATAAACTTCCCTCTCAGTACTGCTTTAACTGCATCTGATAAGTTTTGATAAGCTTTGATCTCATTTTCATTCATATCACATAGTTAATGCTTTGTTTTTCAATTTCCTTTTTGACCCATTGATTGTTTGCAAGTGTGTTGTTTAAATTCAATGTATTTGTATCTATTCTAATTCTCTTTCCCTTATTAATTTCCAACTTCATTTCATTGTTGTCAGAATAAAATAAATAATTAGAGTGAAAAATCCTTAATAAATAGAAAGGAATAAGAATAAAAAAAGGTGGAATTTAAAAAGTTAAACCAGAAAAAAAAATAGAATGAGTTCAAAGACTCTAAAGATAAGAAGAAAAGAAGAAAAAAAAGTGAAGACCTAACAAATGAAAGTGGAATAAAAGCAAAGAAAGAGGGAAATGTGAAAGAAAGAAACAATCTAGAGAAACTAATGTGAAAAAATAAGAAAAAGAAAAAGGAAACAAAGAAGGAGAAAAACAAATAAAAAACAACCCAAGAAAAATAGACTTCCCTCTTAGGCTCCTAAGGAATGAATTCAGACTGCTGGTGCTCATCAATCAATCAATCACCATGAAGCCTGCCCTCTACAGGTAAGGTACCCAGTTTTTGAGAATAAAATAAAGAATAAAAATAAATAATAATAAATAAAATACAGATCAAATAACCTAAAACACAAAATCTAAATCTATAAGTTCCTTGTCACTAAGTGACAGCTGAGTACCTGACAATCCATTAGATCACTCTCTCGATCCCTTGTCTTAGGAGGTACCAGGAATAAAACCAGGCATGTAATATATGTGAGGCAGGCATTCTTCCACTGAGCTACACACACTCAACAAGTTACATAGGCTTCTGAAATCTTATCTGGCTCTCCCTGCCCTCTTGTCCCTCAGGCATGTTGGACTAGTTCTCTCTCCTGTTTTCCTTCTCTCCTCTTTCCTCTTTCTCCCAGGGTGTGTGTGGGTAATAGCCTGCCTGATCGTATACCCCTTCCCCTCTCCCTGGAGCCACTTCAGTGCTAGCTAGAGTCTTTTTTGAGATTCAAAAGGGGCTCAGTTGGCCAAACTCATTGAAGAGAAAGCACTCACATCCCTCTGCCAGACTCCTCTTCCCCCCAGGGAGGAGGACTTTCTTTCCTCACTCAGTTGGCTGTAGTGAGCCAGGGGTTTTACCAAAGCTATTCATCTTTGGCCTCTTTGTCTCTCTGTCCCTCTACCCCCTGGGCGATGTGAAGCACTCTCCTGGTCTGCAGATCCCCAAATAAGCTCCCTCAGACAGCTTTTTGCCTTACCTCCATTGTTTGTATGAGATGCTTGAGCCCTGCCTATCTAACTCCAATGTCATCTTCCTCTAAGTCCACTATACTTTTAAATAAAAAGTTTAAAAGTATATTTTAAAGAGGAACTCACAAAGGAAATTAGGAAATATTTTGAGGCAAATGAAAATGAAAACACAACATAGCAAAACTTATGGGATACAGCAAAGGCAGTATTGAGAAAAATGTATAGTTCTAAATGATTACATTAAAAAGTAGAAATATTTCAAATAAGACAGGAAACCTCAAAACTGGAAAAACCAGAAAAAAAATAGCAAACTAAACCCAAAATTAGCAGAAAGAAGGAAATAAGTATGAAACAACTATAAATGAAAGAGAAAAAAAAACAAAAACAATAGATAGATAAACAAAACTGAAAGTTGGTTATTTGGAAAGAGCAATAAAATTGACAAATCTTTATCCAGACTGAGAACAAAAAAAAGAGTAATAACAGAAATAAAGAAAATCAGAAATTAAGAACTGGACATTACAACTAACCCCAGAAAGATACAAAGGACTAAAAGAGGATACTATGAACAATTGTACACAAATAAATTAGATAAGCTAGAATAAATGGACAAACTTTTAGAAACACACAAACTACATATATTGGCTGAAGAAGAAATAGAAGATCTCAACAAACCAATAATTAGTAAAGAGATTGAATCAGTAATCAAAATCCTCCCAACTAGATTGGATGACTTCACAGGAGTATTTTACCAAAAATACCAAGCAGATTTAATACCAATTCTTCTCAAACACTTCCAAAAAATTAAAGCATAGGGAGCACTTCCTAACTCATTCAATAAGGCCAACATCACCCTCATACCAGAGCCAGATAATGATATCACAAGAAAAGAAAATTAAAGAGCAAAATCTCTTGTGAATATAGATGCAAACATCTTCAACAATATACCAGCAAACTAAATCTAACAGCACATTAAAAGAATTAAACAACATACTCAGTTAAGGGTTATTCCTGTTATGCAAGGATGGTGAACATAAGAAAATCATATAATGTAATATACCACATTAACAGGATGAAGGGAGAAAAAAACAACATGGACATCTCAATTAATACAGAAAAAAAAAACTTTTGACAAAATCCAGCACCCTGTCTTGATAAAGACACAACACTAGGAATTGAATGAAACTTCCTCAACATAAAAACGGTATATATGAAAAATCCACAGCTAACATCCTACTTACTGGTACCTGTAAGGTCAGGAACAACACAAGGATGCCTGCTGTTATTCAACAGTGTAATGGAAGTTTTAGCCACAGACGTTAGATTGGAAAAATAAATACAAGGAATCCAAACTGAAAAGGAAGAAATAAACCTTTTCCTATTTGCAGATGACATAATCTTATATACAGACAATCCTGAAAAAAACACAAGGTTCCTACAGCTAATGAAATAATTCAGCCATGTGGACAGGTATAAAATCAGTACCCTAAAATCAGTACTGTTCCTAAACACAAGCATTGAATAATCAGAAGAATTCAAGAAATAAAATTCCAATTGCAACAGCAACTAAAAGAATCAAATATCTAAAAATAAATCTAACCAAGTATGTTAATGATTTTTGCACAGAAAACTACAAAATGTTGCTAAAAGTAATCAAAGAGAACCTAAATAAATGGAAAGACTTACCAAATTCATGGATTGGATGACCAAATTTTGTAAGATGTCAACCCTACCCAAAAGCAATTTATAGATTCAATGCAATCACAATCAAAACTCCAACAACATGCTTTGCAAAATGGAAAAGGCAATAATTGAATTTATATGGAAGTTTAAGTGGCCCAAGAAAAGCCAAAGCCTAGTTTAAAAGGAAATGGCAAAGGAGGACTCATGTTTCCCAATCTTAAAACTTATTACAAAGCGAGAGTAATCAAATCAGCAGGGTACTGGCAAAAGGACAGACATATAGACAAAGGGAATATAATTGAGAGCTCAGAAAATAGCCCTCATATTTATACCCAACTGATTTTTTAAATTTAATTTTATAAAGTAACTTTAGATTACATAAATGTTACATAAAAAATATAAGGGATTCCGAAATGCCCCACTCCTCCTCCTCCAAAATTTCCTACACTAACAACATCCTTCGTTAGTGTGGTATATTTGTTACAACTGATGCATTGTCATTAACCGTAGATTATGGTTTACATTATAGTTGACAGTCTAATCCATGCATTGTTTGAAGTTATGACAAAATATATAATGGCCTGTATTCATCATTGCAACTTCATGCAGGACAATTCCAATATCCTGAAAATACTCCCACGTTATACCTATTTCTCCCTGTCTCTCATCTCAGAATCTCTGGTGGCCACTGCCCCCATATCAATGATAAAAGTTCTCCCATTGCTAGAATAAAAACAAGACTATAGCAGAATAATAGCAAGTCTATTTCAGTTCATTGTTTATTCCCCAATCTTGAGGATTGTGGGATGGAGATGCCCACTCTGCCTCCAATTGAGAGGGGGGCTTAGATCCGATGAGGCATATGGATGGAACTGTCTTGCTTGCAGTTGCAGACTCTCTCTGTTGGGATGGTCGTTGTCCATTGTCACTACCTTGTTAGTTGTCCTGGGTGAGTCCAATGAAAAACTGATTTTGACAAGGGGTAAAATCACCTTAATTTGTAAAGAATAGTCTCTTCAACAAATGGGGCTGGAAAACTGGATCTACATTTGTAATAGAAAGAAAAACACATACTTCACACCTTACAAAAAAATCAACTCAAAATTGATCAAAGACCTTGTATAACAGCCAGAAATACCAAACTCTTAGAAGAAATTCTAGGAAACCATCTTTAGAGTCTTGTATTAGGCAATGGTTTCTTAGATTTTACACGCAAATCACAAGCAACAAGAGACAAATCAATGGGACCTCCTCAAAATTAAAAAATATTTGTGCCTCAAAAAATGTATCATGAAAATATAACAACAAAATAACACAATGGGAGAAAATATTTGGAAACCACATATACAATAAAGATTTAATATGAAGAATATATAAAAAATCCTTTAACTTAACAAAAAAAGACAAACAACTCAACTAAAAAATGGCCAAAGACATGAATAGACAGCTTTCCAAACAATGTAAACAAATGTCCAAAAAGCAAACCAAAAAAATGCCCAACATCATTAATCATAAGGGAAATACAAATCAATACCACAATGGTATATCATTTCAGATTCATTAGAATGGCTGCTAGTGAAAAATGGAATATAACAAGTATTGGAGAAGATGTGGAAAAATAGGAATACTCATTCATTGCGGGTAGAAATGGAAAATGGTGCAGCTACTGTGGAAGACCGTTTGGTATTTCCTCAGAAAGTTAACTATAGAATCACCATATGACCCAGTAATTCTACTATTAGGTATTTATGCAATAGAATTGAAAGCAGGGCCTCGAACAGATATTTGCGCACACATGTTCGTAGTGATATTCACAGTTTGCCAAAAGATGGAAGCAACTAAAGTGTCCATCAACTGAGAACTAGGTAAACAAAATATGTTACATGTATAAAGTGGAATATTATTCAGATGTAAAGAGTAATAAATTTCTGATACATGTGAAAACATGGATGAACCATGAAGACATGTGTTGAGTGAAATAAGCCAGACACAAAAGGACAAATATTGTATGATGTCACTGATATGAAATGATTAGTATAAGTAGAAAATATCTCATTGTTTTTTTTATTTTACATTTAATAAATCATAAGTTCATTGGTCCCGTGTACTTTTATCTAACACTGCTGATTTATAAATGTGACCGTGTCTGAAAGGGGGAGTCTGTGATTGTAAATGTCAATTGAAGGGAAGCTAGAGAATAATATAGGGAATGTATAACATAGTTATTGTGGTAGTGGGTAAAGATGGTAGTTAATATATAAATATAAGAATGTTCTTTTACAAAGTGTTAAGAATATGGTGATACACTAGAAAATTACAATCAAGGTAACATGGATCATCATAAAAGTAATATTGTAATATTTTTGCAGCAATGGCAAAGAAGATATAACAATCCAAAAGGACAACAAGAGGGGAGTGTTCTGGTTTGCCAAACACCTACCAATGCAAACTACCAGAAATTGTGTCGGCTCTTATAAAGGTGGTTTATTTGGGGTAAAAGCTTACAGTTCAAGACGGAGAAAAGTCCAGCTCAAGGCACCATAAGAGTTGCTGTCTCACCAAAGTCAGCTGCCACATGTTGAAGCAAGTTGGGGGGCATTCTCTGCTTGATCTCTCCTTCCCCTCCAGGCTTTCTCTCTGTGGCTCAGCTGCTCTGCTTTCTTCCAGATTTCAGCTGCAAGCTGGCATAGGGCTTTTCTCTTAGAGCAGGGGTTCTTAAACTTTTTTGTTTCATGGACTCCTTTGCAGTCAGGTGAAAACCATGGACCCCTTACTAAGTCCACACTATACTGTGTATTATTTAATAAATATATCACACCTGCAACAGCATGTCCCACAAGAATAATTTTTTTTAATTTTCAGTTCATGCTCATGGATATCCTTAACCCCTGGTTAAGAACCCCTGCCTTAGGGCTTCTTGTTTCAGTCTTGGCTGGTCTGCTCTCTTCCCAATTCAGCTGTAAACTATCAGGCAAATGGCTCATCTCTTCCCTGGCTCAGCTCTTTGAGCCTTCTCCTTTCTTTCATATAGCAGGATCAAAAATGGCAGGGCTCTCTCTTCCTATGTCTGTCTCAGTCAGTTTTTTTTTTCCTCTCTCATACCCAGTTAGGGGGCAGAGACCCAACGTGAGTTATGCCTTACTGACATAGTCAAATCAAAATCCCTAAAGTGATCTTATCATATAATCTACTCAAAGACACCTTAGCTGAATTTAATGCAATCAAAGGGTATCACACCCAGAGGAAGAGATTAGTTTACAAACAATCTTTCTCCTTCTGGGATTCATAAAATAATCTCAAACTGCCACAGGAGGTATGGGGGTTTTCTTTACATAGTAATGAAAAGTTCTAAAATTGATTGAAGTGATGACAGTAAAAATCTGTGATGAAAATGAAAGCCACTGAGTATACATATGGGATGGATTGTAAAATCATTGAACTGTATAACACAGGGAATCCTATGGTGGAAGATCGACTGTGGTTCACAGAACAAATATGAGAATGTTCTTTCATGAACTATAACAAATATATAAATACTAATACAGGGTGTTAATAATTGGGTATGTTGGGTGAAATTTATACCAATTATAAGATATGGTTATAGTTAGAAGTAATATTTTGATGATGCGATTACATATTTTTAAAAATTGTTTCATAAAAAAGAAAGTTGTTGGAGGTGGGGGGATATATGGGAGCCCTGTATGATGATATGCGTTTTGTTTCGTAAGTTCACAACTTTTAATATACACTTCTTGTTTCTGTATATGCGTGTATGAATGATATACTTCGATCAAATTTTATGAAAAAAAATAAGGGTGCATTTTTAATTTTGGAGGATATTGTAAAGCCTACATTGTTCAGCACTGTCTATTTACCAATATTCTTTATAGCAATCAATTTTGCTACTTGATTAAGTAGAAAATTTCTTGTTTTTCTGCATTGTATTAAACAAATCATAAGTTTATTGGTGACCTGTATTTTTTTAAATTGGTGTCCTTTCAAATACTTTGTCTTTTTAAACTTTGATGACGTATCATTTAAAACTGTTATGTATCATGAAAATAAAGCAAATTAGTCCTTATGCTATCATTTTTGTAGCAGATTTATTTTCAGAATGTGTCTTTCAACATTTGGTTTGTTTAAAGTCTTTTTATTGTATCATAAAACTTCTAATAATGTGAAGATAAATTTATCAGTTTTTTTTCCCTTATCACTTCTGGGTTAATAATCTATTAATCTTGTACAATAGGACTTTCAACTTCTAAGAGTATTACTTGAATTGTATTTCTTTTAGATTTTTATGGTCCTCTATTAACTTGATGTTTGTGATTTTTGTAGTTTTACTCTACTCTTTCTTAATTGTCAACAGATATTATACAACGTCTAATAATAATGCAACACATCATATCTCTCCAATCCTTGGCCTTAGATTTATATTGGCAAGTTCTAAAAAATCTAAAAAGAAAAAAATATCAAGTGATTTGAAATTTCAAAGGTTTATCTCTTCCACAAAATGCTGTGGCTGAATAAGACCCTTGATATACTTTATGTCATGTTTCTTAGAACACAGATGCATTCATAAACTCTTTTACTCACAAATGATTCTTTCCAACCTGCTAAAATATCCATTCCTAAAGACAAAGATAAATGAATAATTCACCATTCTCTTCCTCCATCAATCAAGCACGTTTATGGATTATGCCCCTCCTCTATTCATCCATGTCTTCAAAGACTCATTCCCATTACATTATTAGAAGAGTTGTTTGTTAACATATTATAGTTTGTAATATTTCTATTTTTGAAAGGAACTGTGTATTTCTTGTCACATCATGTCTTATGTAGTAAGCAATTACTAAACCTGCTTGTCGAAGTTATGAAATAATAATATATTTGGAGAGGAACTTAAATTGGGCTGAAAAATGGATATCCATTTTAAAATCTAATCTATGTTTTAAACACACCCTTCTCAAAAAATTCAAGTGTTCATGGCTTTGGTGGATTAAAGAGCATAGCCCAGTATCAACATACTACTAGTCTTGGTTTACATTCTGCTGGGTGTGGACTCAAAGTAAATGAGATATCTTGAAAATTTTGACTAGAGTAAACATTTGGCCCAACTGAATCAAGCTTGGCATTAAAGTGGATTACCGAACTCCTTTATAAACACAGTGAATGTCAAAAAGAGAGGACAACAGAAGCAAACAGTAGCTGGAAGTACACAGAACCTGAAGAAAATGCCAGCATATGCCCTACCATGTGACAGAAAAGCCAAGGACAAAGGATAGCCTGCAGCCAGCCCCAGAATCCTGGTCTTCTGGGAGAAACCTTAAAACCAAGAACCAAACAAATTTTCATTTTGAAAGCCTATCCGTTTTATGGCATTTGTTTTAGCCGTTAGGAAACTAACACTATGGGCCAAATAGATATATCTTACAGACATGACATGTCTAATCCTTAGTTCATAAACTGCAGGTCAAAAATATCTTCCCATAGCAATTTATCCTTTCCTATAAGATGTCTTTGACTGAATCATTTTAATTTTCTAGTTACACAAATTAGAAACTGAAGCACTTACTACATCTTCCAACTATTTCTTACCTCTACTTATCAAAGAATTCTCATTCTATGCTTTTGATTCACAAACCAACATTATATTTAGTCACATTTCATCAAATCTTGCTTTTCTGATATATATTTGTTTAACCCATGATACCATTTTATGCTCCATTCTCTACTACTCAAATCTTACTTAGATGCCATATGTTTTTATTAAAGGACAGATAAGTCAACTTATAAACCTGATTTGAAAATTGAATGGACATGATTTAATGGATATTAAAACTAGGCCTAAATGAAAGAATTTGATGCTCTCCAATGAGCCTTATTTTTAATTAATTTTCCTTTTCTGTTCTGCTCCTGTGTCAAAATCTGCTCCATAAATGCTGTATTGATAGCTGTCTGCTAAAGTAACCATTCTATTTCTCATGGGCTTCTGTTCACCTTGGGTATCCTCCTCTGTCACCTTTGCATCAAGGCTGCCCTCCAGAAAAAACATCATATCATGCTGTACTTATCAACAACACTGAACAAAGTCTTGTGCATAAAAATGCCCTTTAGCACTCCAGATATTTAATTTTTAACTTGTTCATTGATTTACTGCCATTTTATATCTGTACCCAGCAGCACAAAAACTCCTACAGAGCAGTGCGTGAGGGAGCTACTGTCATGATGACTGAGAAAAGGTTTTGGTCTCTTCTGCTTCTTCAGCTGTGCTGTGTTAGCTGTGGATTCTGTGGGAAAGTCCTGGTGTGGCCCTGTGACATGAGCCATTGGCTCAACCTAAAGATCATTTTGGAGGAACTCACAGAGAGGGGTCATGAGGTGACGGTGCTGGTTCCTTCAAACAATTACCTCATTGAACAGAGCAAGCCTTCCACAACCAACTTCAAGATGGTTCATGTGCCAGATGATAGAGAGAGAATTATGAATCCAATGGATGAATTTTTGGACCTAGCTATTAATGTGATGCCAAAATTGTCAAGGTGGCAATCAATGATAAAATTACAAGGCTTCCTTCTTAAGTCAACTGGAGATATGAAAATCCAGTGTGAGAGTATAGTATACAATCAGACACTCATGAAGAACCTCAAAGAAACTGACTACAATGTAATGATCATAGATCCTGTAATTCCCTGTGGAGAACTGATAGCTGAGTTGCTAGCAGTCCCTTTTTTGTACACGTTAAGGACTTCTATAGGTGGCACATTGGAGAAATACTGTGGGAAACTTCCAGCTCCACTATCCTATGTGCCTGTTCCCATGGCAGGACTAGGAGACAAGATGACCTTTCTGGAAAGGGTAGAAAATCTCATGCTTTCCCTCTTCTTTGACTTCTGGCTCCAGAATTATGATGCTAAACTTTGGGATCACTTTTACAGTGAAGCATTAGGTAAGAAACTGCTTTTCTTTTAAATTAGTTACTAAAGTGTATAAAAAGTCTACTATAATGAAAGAAATCCCTTTTTCAAATTCTGCCTCTACTCTAAAACTCTTCAAGTGATACCAATGAACTAATCATTAATAACTAATTCTGAGTGGAGGCAAGAAATATTTTATCTTAGAAACTGTTTCTTCAGAATCATCTAAACAATTCCATGTGACCTTGCTTATATTTAATATATGCTTATCAAAGCAAAACAATGTAAAACACACAAGTAAATATTACTCTAATGAAGAGATTTTGTTTGTTAAATAAGGCCAATCACAAATAAGTCCAGTACACTATGTTTTCAAATAGGATTAGGTTAGACCTTTATTTTTAAAGAGAGTATAATACTTGAAAAAATGAGATACATTCCATGCCTGACAACACTAATATTCGGAAATGTCATCCACATTAAAAATGAGATTTAACTTGGTGCATTCTTAACTTCACCTGAGCGTTCCTTAACAACCTATGAGACGTTTTGAGAATCACTGATTGTCATTCTTGATTTTAAGCCATTTCTCTTGTAAAAGGTTACCTGTTCTTATTAGCCCTTTCATGAATTTTGGATGAACTATTTCATCATGGCTGGTCATACTGAAGAGTTTCTTGGATGCATTAAATTTCTTGGAAGTGTGTTTACAGAGTCCTCAAAAATTAAGTAGAGAATATTAAAAGAATTTGCATTGGGAAGGGTTAACAGACTAAAGATTTTTCCTTCAATGATTTACTTATTCTACCTATTTTAAATTGATTGCCATTTCTACTAAAGGGTGATTTGGTTTTTAAATTTTTACACCCAACTGTCATCTGAATTCATCAACTCAGGCAGGCTTTCACTCCAACATCTTTGAGAATGACCTAGGGATAAGATCTAACAAAGAAATTATCATATTAGGCACTAAAACTTTTACCCAATTTTACTCAATTATTCTTAAATAATGAATTGATTCACAGAACTAATATTAAAGGAATCAACATAAAAAAATTCATAGCTTTAGACATGATTTTGGATTTATACTGCATTGATGTCACAGCAAATAATTTACAATCAATAAGCCACCCCCAAGTGTCAGCACAATGTTAGGCACAATGAATTTGAATTAATGACAAGTATCTTGCCCCTAAGTCTGTATTTACAGATAAATTGAAGTGACAGGATTGTAAATATACATCAGAATTGTCTGCCATATGAGGTATTTTAGTTTCCTAATAGCTGCTGGGAGCAACAGTTTTGCTTTTATAATGGGAATTTATTAGGTTAAATGCTTACAGTTCCAAGGCCACAAAAGTATTCAAATCAAGGAATTAGGCAAAGCTCTTTCTCCAAAGGTCAGCTGCTGGTGATCCTGTACTCCTGCCATGTGGCAGGGGACAATGGTGGCTCTTTTGGTTTCTTCTACTCCAGGCTCACTTTCTCCTCCAGCTCAGCTGTGAGTGATCAGGCACATGGTCTCCTATTATACATTACATGTTTAATATCACATATTTGCTACTTCTGGTTTCCTAAATTTCATCTTCTCTGCCTATTCCTTCATTTTTAACTAGTCAGAGCTAAAATTTTCATTTTATCTATCAAATCTACCAATTTTTATTACTATTATAAGATCTATTAGGTCTAAGAGGTCCTTTATTTCATAGGTTACTAGGAGATAGAATGGGGGTAGAAAAACTCTCTATGCTTCTCCAGCCCTACATGGCTTTAAATGTAATTCTGTATCATAGATTTATTATACTTAAAATTCTTAAAATGTTACTATTTACTATAGCCCATAGTTGCATTAGGTGTACTTTTCTCAAATACCTCCTATTATTAAAACTTGTAATAGTGGTGTAAATTTGTTATAGTTCATGAAAGAACGTATACATATTTAGACTTTTCACTACAGACATCATCCCCCACAGAGTTCCTTATGTTATACAGCCTCATGATTTATCCTCTAGCTTTTCTTCTTGTAAATACAGAAACTTATGCTTCTTCTTTCAACCTCTTTCACATGCATAATTCAGCCCTGTTAATGATATTCAAATAATGTACTATCATCACCTCCATCTGTTTCCAAATATTTATAATCAAACTAAATAGAAAAGCTGCACAAATTAAGCATCAGCTCCTCATTCTCTACCCCTATTCTATCTCCTGGTAACATATATAATAGATTCTCATTCTATGATTTTGCTTATTATAATCAGACCATATATGTGAGATCATAAAATATTTATCCTTTTATGTCTGGTTTATTTTCTCTACATAATGTCCTTCAGGTTCATCTATGTTGTTGTTGGAAAAATATCTATTTAAATCTTTTACCCATTTTTAAATTGGGTTGTCTTTTTATTGTTGAGTAAGGAATTCTTTATATATCATGGATATTAAACCCTTATTGGATAAATGGTTTCTATATTTTTCTCCCATTGAGTATGCTGCCTTTTCATTTTCTTGATGAATTCATTAGAAGCACAAAGGTTTTTAATTTTGAGGAGGTCTTTCTCTAAGGACTTCATTCCATCTTAAAGCTGAATAATGTTCTATCGTATGTATATATCACATTTGCATATCCATTCTGATGTTGATGGGAACTTGGGTTATTTTTTTCTTTTGGTTTTATAAATAACACTGCTATGAATATTGGTGTGCGAATATCTGGTAGAATCCCTGTTTTCAATTCTTCTGGGTATATATGGAATAGCAGAATTGCCTGATCATATGGCAATTCTATACTTAGCTTATTGAAGCTGAGAAAGGATGTAGATATTATGGGGCAGAGCAATGGAATTGCTTTACTTGCAGTTGATAATACTCCTTGCTCTCAGTATGTGGCTGGTCCATCATCATCCTTTTTTTAGTTGTCCAGGGCAGACCTGAAGAACTGGGAAATCTATACATAGCTTCTGAAAGAACTGCCAAACTGTCTCTCACAGTGGCTGCACCATTTTACATTCCCACCAGCAGTGAGTGAGTGCTCCTATTTCTTCACATCCTCTGAATACTTGTATTTTTATGTTTTTTTTCAATAGAGAACTGTCTAGTAAGTGTGAAATGATATATCATTGTGACTTTGATTTGCATTTCCCTTATAGCCAGTGAAGTTGAGCATCATTTCGTGTGCTTTTTAGACATTTGTATTTCCTCTTTGGGAAAATATCTATTTAAATCTTTTACCCATTTTTAAATTGGGTTGTCTTTTTATTGTTGAGTAAGGAATTCTTTATATATCATGGATATTAAACCCTTATTGGATAAATGGTTTCTAAATGTTTTCTCCCATTGAGTATGCTGACTTTTCATTTTCTCGATGAATTCATTAGAAGCACAAAGGATTTTAATTTTGAGGAAGTCTATTTTCTCTAATTTTTCTTTATTGCTTATGCTTTGTGTATAAATTCTAAGAAGCCAGTGCCTAATGCAAGATCCTATAGATGCTTCTCTATATTTGTTCTAGGTGTTTTACGGTTCTGCCTCTTATATTTACGACTTTGATCCATATTGAGTTAATATTTGTAAAGGGTGTGAGAAAGGGGTCCTCTTTTATTCTTTTCCTTATGGCTATCCAGTTCTCCCAGCACCATTTGTTGAAGAGACACTT
>JAKSZT010038599.1:38731219-38759145 GCA_026826555.1 Tolypeutes matacus
TGTTCCTACAATGGACTGGGAAAACAAATGGAAGAATATATATATATAGTGATTTAGAAGGCTAGAATTATGAGGAGGGAGAGAAATAGTAGAGAAAGTTCTGAAAGGAAAAAGTTAATACTAATAAAAAAAAGAAAAAAGAAGAAGAAGAAAACAAAATAGATGGGATAGAAATTGACACCCTTAAGTTGTGGGCCTATGAAAAAATATTGTCTCTAAGAGCCACAACAGAAAACAGAAGGCAGGAACATGCAGGAAGGATAAGCGATAGTTTGTAATACAGAATTAATATATACAGCGAGTGGGAAATTACCGAATAAGAAGCCCAACAAAGAAGCGACCAGCTGGCAGCACCTATTTAAAAAAAAAAAATAGAAGGAAAAAGGAAGGGGGGAGGAAAACGGGAATAATAGCGATAGACTAGAAAGTAAAAGAGAGAAACCAAAGATCCACACAGGCAAGCAGTCAAACTGAGCTTAGGGGGGGGTCCATGATTCCCCTAGGGTCCACGTGGATCCTTCCTGCCTACTTGTGTTTATCAATGAATTTCCCCACAGGGTTCTATATGCAGGTCCTGAAGCAACTTTTAGCTATTAAACTAAATTAAAAAGAATTTATTTTTCATTTGTTGAGGTGACCTCACTTTTTTTTTTTTTTTAGCCAAATGCAGGACCTAAAATAATTCCTCCTCTAGACCAACCCCCTTACGGAAGGGACCCTAGCTGGGCCCGTGGAAATTAATCAAGCACGTCCCACTTTCCAGACTCCCCAGGTTAGCTGAAGCTCTGATGTTAGTCAGTGAGGGGTGCTAAAGACGGGGGATTCCGCCCCTTCTGGCACCGAACTCCAGTGTCACCGAGCTGCTCAGTAAATCAGTTTGAGTGCAGATTCGCATCTGCCTTCAGCCTCATGGTGCTTCAGATCGGCTTATCTGCTCCCCAAAGCTATGGGGCGGTGCAGGCAGCCAGATCAATATCTAAAAATATAAAATACCCTTCCCTGTCTTCCAACCGAACCCTCCCTTTTTTGGGAAGTGTCCCTTCCTCCTGGCTCCGCAGTGGCCCGGGTCTTATCCCTGGGTGGCTAGGGAAATCAGCTGTGTTTCCAGACCAAAATACCCCCTCCGGTTCACTGGGTGCTGATTAGCTCGTTTGCTCTGTTCACACAAGGTCCAAGGGGCGCCAGGCAGCCAGATCCCCAGAAAATAAAACTTTTTCGCCCCGCCCGCGGCTCCAAATGGCCGTTTTATTTTTTTTTCCCTAACCGCGGGGCTCAGCCGCCTGTGCCAAACTCCACCGGCAGCCTCAAAACTCACGAATCTCCACCGTTCGGTCCACGCCACCGATCCGCGCAGATAGATGTCCCAAGCTTCTCACTCCACGCGTGCACAGCACAGACCCCCAGGCAGGACCCCATCCACAATCCGCCTTGCTCTGGGAGCTTGCAGTGTGCGCCCTCCTACACCAACGCCATCTTGGCCCCTCCTTCTTGATATCCTTTATCTCTTTAGGCATATTGTCCTTCAAGTGCTTGATTTGATTGAGTAGATTTGTATGAATATCACTCATTAGTTGCTCCAATCCCATGTCTCTTCTTGGGCTTTGATTTGTTCCTTTCCCTGAGCCATATATTCCTTTTTCTTATTGTGGCTTCTAATTTTTTTGCTTATGTCTAGGCATCTGATTATGATGCTGAGTTTACTCTGATATTGTCTTTTGTGTAGGGATTTAGGGGTGGGTGGCTCTGTGTTACACCGTTGTTTGATTTTTGGTTCAAATTGTCCTAGGCCTTTAAGACTCTCCCTGTTTAGTTGATCAAATCAGACCATGGACCAAGTAATGGGTTACAGACCAGTTTCTAAGGGCCTTGGGGAGGGAGATTGTAAAGACCCCAAAACACCTCTCTTGTTTACTATCTTCCTTGTATGCACTTTCTTGGTGTGCCAGCAGATGGCAGCCTTAAGCTTCTCTGCTTAAACGGCCGTAGGAGTGTGTTTACTTTAATCCTACACCAGACAGTGGTGTGGAAACAATGTGATGGAGAATTCTCCCTTAGGGTGGGCTATTTAGAGGCAAGGTTCATAAATCAAACTTTCTCAGAAGCTGCTCTCCTCTCCTGGTCAGCTGCCCCCTCCCCTTTCCTGGGGAGGAAATTGATTCCACTCCCTTCTGCATCATCAGCAACCAGTGCAGCTCAGTAAGGAGGTGTTTGAGAAGGTAGGATCAGTTTAGTACCTTGTAAGCTCCCAGAACAAATGACAGATCCCCACACAGCATAGAAGGACGTGACTTCTGGGGCACAACAGAACAAATTGTTGACCAAAAGCTGAATTGGTCATAGACAGAGTCACATTCTCTCCCTTTTCCTGGGGAAGTGGATCTCTGCAAACCCTTCCCTCCATAGCCACAAGCCAGGGGTCAGATGACTTAATCCTACCTGCTCCAAGTATAGGGGAATGGGTGCCAACATAGCCACTTTTACTCACAGACCTTTCACACTGACTCAACTTTTCTTTCCCTCTCTCTCTTCTGAGTAATGTCCAACCTTCCCCTGGTGTACTAAGAATAGTTTTCCAGACAGATTCTGCCTGTCCTCTAGCTATTTTTCTGGGAGAGAAAGTGAATCCGCTGTCTCTCTAATCCTCCATCATTGGTACTGATTTTTGCACATTACTCTTGTATCTCACCATTTTGCTGAACTTTTCTATCAGTTCTATTAGATTTGTTGTGTATTTTTCAAGATTTTATGGGTATGGGATCATACCCTCAGTGAATAGCAAGAGTTTTAGTGTTTCCTATCCTATTCGGGTGCTTTTTATTTCCCTTTCTAACCTACTTGCTCTACCTAGAATTTAGAGCAAAATATTGAATAACAGTGGCAAGAGAAGGCATCTTGTCTTGTTCTCAATCTCAATGGGAAAACTTTCAGTCTTTCACCAGTGAGTACAATGTTAGCTGTGGGCTTTTCATATATGCACTTTATCATGTTGAGAAAATTTCCTTGTATTCCTGTCTTTCAGAGGGCTTTCATCAAGAAATGATGTTAGATTTTGTCAAATACCTTTTCTGTATCAATTGAGATGATCATGTGATTTTTTTCCTTCAATTTATTATTGTGATATATTAACTAATTGATTTTTTGTGTGTTGAACCACCTTTCATACCTGCGTTAAAACCCACTAATCATGGTGTATAATTCTTTTAATATGTTTTTGGATTCAGTTAGCAAGTATTTTTTTAAGGGTTTTTAATTTATATTCATTAAAGAAATTGGTCTAGGTGGGGACCCAGGGCTTGGGCTCTCCTCAAATGAAATAGTGTCTGTAGCATGTAGCCATTTGCCCAACCTGAACAAGAGTTAAAAAGTAACAAACCCCCCCCCAGAGGGAAAAGACTGTACAAATGGTATTGTAAGCTATAATTTTCTCAAGGCTGTACACTCCCTTCCTGTGACAACAGCCTTAGGCTCTACCTGTGCACTTCATGTGACTGTAGCAGAAACTCTGTTCTCATAGCCTATGGAATGTCTTTGTTCTGAAACCCTTTATCCTGCTCTTCATTTCCCCACCTCTATGAAGAGCACTATCTGCATTCTCTGGACTGCCACCTGTGGACGCTCTCACCTGTTCATAAATTCCAATAAAGCCTATGTCTAACTCAGTGCCAAGTGCATTCTTTGTTCTCACGCCTATTCCAATCTCATGCCCTCCAAGAGTTGAGTTGAAAAAATTGGCAAATCAACCAGGAGACCAAAGGACCGCTGGCAGTAGCAGGCATGAGCTCAGGGAAAGGAGAGTTTATGGGGAGAAATCCTGGTTGGCCTATAACATCCATGTGGGGAGGGGGAGCTGTCCTCCTGGATGAGTGGGGACCACTGATAAAGTACAGGGATGCCCTTAAATCTCTGGCAAGTATACTGGCTGTGCCACAACAGATAGCAGAGCAGCTTCATTTAAATGAGAAAAAGATAGACCACCAGACAGGGGTGGCTATAGCATGGGCCATATTAGGAGCTTTGCAAGTGTCTACCAAGGCAGAACACATGGCAAAGTCCTCTATGCACCACTTAGAAGAAAACAGTAAAGCTAGACAAGGATATGTGCCTAGCACAGGTAGAAATGAAGGATTCTTTAAGCAATCTCCCTTGTCGAATTGATGATCAGCTGGAAACCATGGCTTATAGATATGTTCAGGCTAGGAGCCACAAGCCTGAAACCACAGGGAAGAAGAAGATAGTAATCCAGATGTAGCAAGTATAGAAGAAGAATTTTTAAATCTTAATGTTAGACCGTTTGTGCAAAGGAAGGCTAAACCACAGATACAACATCCCATACAAGCAGGTGTCCTAAAAATGATAGTTGTCATTGGAACCTTGCTTATAAGAAAATATTCAGCTGGACAGCTAACTGAGATACGGATAATAGTCTGGCAGCAACTCTGCAAATCCCTTGCCCCCTGGATGGTGAAACTCTGGGCTAGGGCAGCTGATGAACTTAGTTTTACTCCTGGAGAGGAGGAAAAGCTTAGCAACATTAATATTCTTTGTTTTGTTTCCATGTTAATGAAAAATGACCCTGGATAGCCACATTAATGAAATTGGTGCTGTTAAAGTTTATAACTTAGGAACCAGACAATTCTGTGAAAGTAAAAGAGAAAAAAAAAAAAAAATAGAAAAATGCTGACTGCTTTTTAAGCCTGCAATTCAATGTTGACTTAGCCCTGAGAGAAACTAGCCTCCCCTGCCAACATGACTCCAGAAAACTGTTTCAAAACTGTGTCCTTGTAAATGTTTCATAATAATATATCTCACTGAAATACAAGAAAACAATAAACTAAAATATGCATATGTTTCTGAAGATCACCCCTTATGAGCTATCAATGTTCTAGTATTGCATGCTACTATATTTAAAATGAAAAGTTATGTTTGCATATAACCAAATTGAGTCTGCACTCTAGCAAGATTGTTTAATTCTGATGGTAATAAAATGTTGTAAGAGGTTTGCTTGGAAACAGTTTCCAAAATAAAGTTGGTAACTTAAGTAAGTAAGGTATATAGAATGTGTTTTTTTTTTTATTAAAGAAAAATAAAGTAATTTTGTCTTGAGATAAAATAACTTGTTATTAAGAAAAAGGAAAATGTGGGACAAAACCTGAATGAATAGACATTTGTGGAAAAGGAATCTTTGTGGTCAAATTGGGTAAAATTTGATGGGCATATCTGTAAAGTTTTAAAAGCCTTAGCATCCAATAGTATACTGTTCCAAAACTAAAATTTGGTGCTCTCTTTAGGTAATGTAACAAAGTTTCTAAATCATTAGTCTGTTTTAGTAAAAGGCTGTAAAGAGTTTCCTTCCGACTAATCAGTATATGAAGTAGAATGTCTGTTTTATCAAATTAGCTTCTTGTACTTTATGTTAACTTTATTGTGTCCTTGGTTGTGTAAAAGTAAACAATCTTCTCACTTTTAAAAGATCATAATTTTCAAACTTGACAACTTTTAACATTTTGCTTTCTCAAAGTCAGGCCTTAGAAAG
The DNA here is from genome assembly GCA_026826555.1 of Tolypeutes matacus. NCBI lineage: Eukaryota > Metazoa > Chordata > Mammalia > Cingulata > Chlamyphoridae > Tolypeutes > Tolypeutes matacus. The sequence goes on from JAKSZT010038599.1 coordinate 38,736,753, forward strand.
TACCTTTTTTTTTTAATTTCAAACTGTTGGAAAAGATTTCTTCTTTCACCTAGAAAAAAGTGAAGTACTAAAAACAGTTAAGTTCATTTGATATGTTGTAAGTTCAATGAAAAGTGTTTAGAAAATGTAGAAAACTTAAAAGGGATTGTCTAACCTTCTGTTTTTTTTGTTTGTTTGTTTGTTTGTTTTGTTTTTTTTTCTAACCTTCTGTTAATCAAGGTTGTATGGATAAAATTTCCATATACATACTTGATGTTTGCATAAAATTCCAACAAATTTAACAATGTTTTCTGCATAATATTAGATGACAGTATAATGTTGTTAATCGTAGTTTTAATCATTTTAAATATGTTAAATGTCACAGAAACAACTTCTCCATGTGGAAATCAAGAGGCAGATGCTCTGGCCTATATCTGAATGTTCTGCCCCACCTCCATGGAAGAAGCAGCCTTGTGGCTAGAAAAAATGTGGCCATTAAGGGGCACCACATGGTGGTGCATAGTTAGAGTATTGGGTATTCCTATAAGGTATTCTGTCCTGGTTCATGTTAGAAAATTGTGAGGCCTGTTCTCGACTTTAGCCATGAACAGTGCCTTGCAGCAGTGGGCATATCCAGAAAACCACACACTAAGGGGGCAAGCTAAATGATCCCCAGTGAAGGTGTCCTCACCCCAAAAAATTGTGACAACCAAACAGTACCAGGGGCACCAGGAAATTGCTGCTACAATTAAGGAATTAGAAATAATGGAAAGAATCATAACTACCCACAGTCCTTTCAATAGTCCTTATGGCCAGTATGAAAACCTGATGGAACATGGCACATGACAGTAAATTATCTTGAATTAAATAAAATAACACCACCACTCTATGTGGTGGTCTCAAATATTGTTAGTATTTTTGCAAGAAATTAGTACCCAGTTATGTCAGTATCACTTTGTTTTAGCTCTTGCTAGTGCTTTCTTTAGTAAATCCTTAGAGAAGTCAAGCCAGTCTGCATTGGCCTTCACATGGGAAGGCCAACATTGGACCTTTCTGGGGCTTCCCCAAGGCTATGTGCATGGACCGACCACATGTCATGGCCTCATGGCAAGGATATGGCCCTATGAAAGAAACCTGTATCAGTAACACTATTTTCTTACATTGATGCTATTATATAAACCAGTAATTCTCTTTCAGAATGAAAAGGAGCATCAAAGACAACAGCATCTCATCTTGAAACCTGAGAATGGTAAATAAATCGGGACAAGCTGCAAGGTCCTGGCTGCTCTGTCAAATTCTTGGGTGTTGTTTCGTTGGGTAAGACAAAAACTATACCCTCAGCTATATCAATGATGAACAATGTTTTCCCACACCACAAACTCCAAAACAAAGAATTTTCTGGGCCTGTTGGGGTACTGTGCATCCCTCATCTAGCTCAAATATTAAAATCATTGTATATGCTAATCAGGAAAGTTTGTCGTGGGAATGGGAGGACCCCTACCAGGCTGTTTTTAAAGAAACAAAGATGGCAATAGCATGTGCACAAGCACTAAGGAGGGTGGACTTTGTCTTACCCTGTATATTGGATGTGGCCAGCACAGATATTGGCTTTGGGTGGAGTTTGTGGCAAAGGCAACATTCTAAATGAGCACCCTTGTATTTTGGACACAATTGTGCAAAGTGACTGAAATACGATAGTCCCTTAGAATAGCAACTATGTGCAGCATACCATGCAAGTGGAGGGCTTGACCCAAAAGTTTCTTTTCATTCTGAGGATGATCTATCCCAACACCGGGGTGGATTTTGGACACTGGATCAAACCTCGCTCTGCTAGTACGCAATTAATTACCTAAACAATGTGGGAAGATTACCTGCTACAATGCAGTGTCTTTAATTCTAGCTCATTTAGTACTGAAATGCATGATATCTTAGGCCTAGTGTCTTATGTGTAAGAGTCTTCAGCCCAAGATACAACCCCTAAGGTGGCCATTGAAGTCCCCCAAAAGAAAACATAGTAACATTTCCAGGATGCATAGAACACAAATAATTCGACTAGTGGGCAACCTTCCCTGTGAATGGCTGTGGCTGTGCAGCCTACCACTGACACTATGTGGTGGGAAATGGGCACCATGCAATGCATTTAGTGGGCTGGACTAAGACCCATATGGATGGTTATAGTACACAAGCCTGGGGATGCATTAACAATCTGTAGTAGTAGTTGAGCAGTATACAAAGGCTTTACCACTTAAATTGCAACTTGGAGACAGGAATAATGGACAGTTTTGGGCTGTCCTCCGTGGGGAAGAGATTTATGGAAGGATCTGTGACACCTGCCAGTGGTGACATTTAACTGTCTATCACATCCCTGCCCACTCCTTAAACACCCCTCTTAGGAATGTTGAGGCAGGTGCCCTTTCCTAGGTCCAGAGCCATACCACTGAGACTGGGAAAGTGGCAGAGTGTCTCTACAGGAAAAAGTCGACATTATGGCTATCAGACCCTGTGGTCCTTAGCCCAACATTTCCAGCTGCCTGTCACTTGCCATCAGCTCATGGATATCACCCATGATATCCCTCATGCTTGCTCCAGTGACCACAGCAATTACCTCACTGGATGCAACATACTGGCTGAGCACAGACCCCAGTAACACAATGGCAAGTGGATTACAGGGACCCCACCTGCTCTTTTAAAGGGCAAAGTATGCTTTAACTGCTGCAGACACCTCCATGGGACTCTTGATGGTCTTCCCACTGGCACAGGCCTTCTAGAAAGGATGTATGGCTTTTTGAAGGAACAAATAAAAAGCAACCAAGAATCTTTACAACAATGGACTGAAGGGCTGTACCCAGCCCTGACCCTTTAAATTCATCACCTCAGACTACCATGGCAGAAGAGCTTGCATATGACTATGAGCACCACTTAGAGGAGGAATTAAAACTAGAAAGATATATGCACCTAGCACAGGTAAAGATGAAAGACTCTTTAATCACTTGCACTGAACTGATGATCGGTTAGAAACCTTATTATGCACATATGCTCATGATAGAAGCTGCAGGTTGCCTCAGGTCCAGGTCCAGATGATATTAACTACCTCTGGGTGGATCCCTAAGGCATGGGATCCTATGGACTCCTCCTCTGATGAGGAAGGAGAGAAGAAATGGATGGTGTAAAAAGATAGTGAGCACTTAAGGTGAGTCCCATAATAAGACAGAAGTGGAAGGCATTATAGGACCAGTCCCTTGGGGCCCAGCATTCCCAACCCCTTGAGCAAAAATTAAATATGATTATGAGAGATTATACAGTGGCCGAGTTAGGTGATTTAGGGCAAAGTTACAGGCAGAAATCTAGAGTCCCTGCCTAACTGGTTTCTAAGGTTATGGGACACAGGAAGAAAGCATTTGTATTATCTGGGGTGGAGATGAGCAAATTAGCCTCTATTACTACTCACCCTTCTTTGCATCAGTGTCTATATAGTGTCTCAAATGAGGTTAAAAAATGCATCATTGCTAGTTTTGTTAGTTGCTGGATGCAATGCTGCCTGGCCTAATAAAAGAGCTATACCCTACCCCCCATTGGCAATCTATGGAAGAGTTATAACATATTTTGATGGGGCTGGGGGTGAAGCATGCTATTTATGCTGCCAGCTTTGTAAGGCTTGGTATTGAAGCTCTTACAGTAGGGATGAAAGATATTGTGCTGCATACTGCTCCCAGCCATTATTATGGAACTCTGGTATTAATCCTGAGCTCCCTAGTGAGGCACAATATGTTGTGATCTGCCCAGGCTATAACAGATCTAGGGGAATCAGAAAAACTGTGGAGAAAGGGGGCTGAGGTTCAGATAGCAGGAAAGGTGTTCTAAGGACATGATGGTTCTAAACTTGTGTCCTGTAAGCAAATGTTGGTAGATAGTATTGCTGTGGGCACTGATCTAGAAACAATTGATGGGCAGCCCAATGCCTTTTTAGTAGAACTTTGGAGAAATCCCCTAAGAACAAAAGGCTTACAAAACCGTCCCTTCAGAATGCTGGGGGAGAAGTGAGTACAAGAAAAGGACTGCTGCCCCACCCCCAGGAGGCTTCTGCTCCCCTGAGGAAGTCTGGTTGGCACTCTTCCCCTTGCCATAGAGGAAGGGTCAAGATCTCCAGGTTAGGACAGTAGCAGTGGACTCCGTGGATCCATGTGCACATGTAGATTTTACTATTCATTGGTCTTCTACTAATCAGCAAAAGTGTTCGCTTTAGTAGATATGGGAGCTGAATGTAATTTAATTAATGGAAAGTAGTGTGATTCCATGGACACTACTGGCTATAGACAGCTGCAGTGGAAAAAACAATTTATGCTGAGCAACAAAATCTGATTTTACAAATTGGGCAGTTACCTCTCTGGAGATACATGGGGTATATTTTCCTATTCCCGAATTTATCTTAGGAATTGACATTCTCCAAAATGTCACCTTACAGACTACAATAAGAGAATTCTGCCTCTGATGCAGAGTAACAAAGGCAGTGCTAAGGGCACAAGCTAATTGGTCCCTGGTAAAGGGACCCTCACAGTGAAGAATTGTGGTGACTAAGCAGTACAAACTCCCAGGAGGATACCTGGGAGTTACTGCTACATTTAAGGAATTAGAAAAAGTGGGTATGATAATAACTACCCACAGTCTTTCAATAGTTCTGTATGGTCAGTACAGAAACCTGATGGGACATGTTATGTCACTAACACTTTGTTTTAGACCTTGCTAATTCTTTTCTTAGTATCTCCTTAGACAAGTCAAGGCAGTCTAAATTTGCCTTCACCTGGGAAGGCCGACAATACTTACAGTGCTTCCCAAGGCTATGCACATAGCCCAATAAGCTGCCTTGGTCTCCTGGCAAAGAATCTGGCTGGTGGAGGAACCGGTGGCTGTAACCCTATTCCTTTATATTGACGATATTATGTTAACCAATCGTTCTCTTTCAGAATTGAAAGGAGCATCAGGGACAACAGCATCTCATCCATAAAGCTGAGGATGGACAATCAATTAGGACAAAATGCTAGGTCTTGATTTCCCTGTTAAATTCTTGCATGTTATTTAGTTGGGTAAGACAAAAACTATACCTTCTGCTGTAGTCAATAAAGTACAATGCTTACCCACACCACAAACTCCAAAATAATTGATGGCTTTTCTGAAGTTGGTAGGGTACTGGAAACTGTTCATCCCTCATTTAGCTCAGATATTAAAACCATTGTATGTGCTAATCAGGAAAGATTGTGCATGGGATGGGAGGACCTCCAGCAGGCTGCTTTTAAAGAAGCATGGAGGGCAATAGCACAGGCTCAAGCACTAAGGGCTGTTTAACCTGACTTACCCTGTGAATTGGATGTGGCCAGTATCAATATTGGCTTTGGGTGGGGTTTATGGCAAAGGCATCATTCTAAATGAGTATCTCTTGGGTCACAATTGTGGAAACCAGCCAAATTGCAGTATAGCCCCTTAGAAAAGCAAATACTTACAGCATACCAAGCCTTGTTACAAGTGGAGGGATTAACCCAAAATTGTCTGATCTGAAGCCTGCCATTCCTATGCTGGGGTGGTTTATGGATATTGGGAACAAGCCTTACTCTGGTAGTGTGCAATTAAGTACCTTAACAAAGTGGAAAGCTTGCCTGATACAGCACAGTGTCTCAAATTATAGCCTATTAAATATTAAAATGCATGATATACAAGGCCCATTGTCTTATGTGGAAGATTCTTTGGCCCAAGTTACAACACCTAAGTGGGTATTGAAGTCCCCCCCTAAAGAAAGCATAGGAACAGTTCTAGAAAATGCATGGTACACAGATGGTTCAGCTAGTGGACAGCCTCAAGCATGGACAGCTGTAGCTGTGCAGCCTAGCACTGACACTACTTCTGGGGAACAGGCACCATGCAAAGCAGTAAGTGGGCTGAGTTAGGAGCCATGTGGATGGTGACAGTACATGAGCCCGGAGATGCATTAACAATCTGCACTAATAGTTGGCAGTATACAAAGGCTTTACCTCTTGTATGACAACATGTGAACAGGAACAACGGTCTGTTGTGGGCTGCCTTCTCGGGGGGATAGATCTGTGGAAGGACATCTGGATATCTGCCATCAGTGACAAGTAGCTACTTATCATGTCTTGCCCACTACTTCACGTCCCTCCCAGTAATGTTGAGGCAGATGCCCTCAGCCAGATCTGGAGCCCTACCATTGATACCCGAGAAGCAGCTGAGTGTCTCCACAGGAAAAGCAGATACTGTGGCTATCAGATCCTGTGGTAACTAGCCCTGCAGTTCTAGCTGCCTGTCACTCGCCAGCAGCTCATGGACCTCACCTGTGAGTGCCCATATGCTTGCTCCAATGAACACAACTATTACCTCACTGAATGGGACACAATGGCTGAGCACAGGCTCTAGTAGTACAATGGAAAGTAGATTAGATCAGTTCCCTCTGGCTCTCAGAAGATATACCTTCACTACTACAGACAATGCTGGGGATTCTTGGCCTTCCCAGGAGGAAAGGCCAACCAACTGGTAACTATTTGCTGCTTAGAGAAAGTAAGTGCCCAAATTGACAGTGATCGAGGAACTCCATTTACCAGTTACCTCAGGCTGTCTTGGGCTATGGATCAGGCTATTGTTTGGACTTTTTATCTACCTTATAACCCCACTGGTGCATGTATTATAGAAAGGATGAATGGCCTTTTAAAGGAACAAATAAAAAGTGGTAACACCAAAGTAGATATCACCCCATACAGAAGGGCTCATGAGGGCTCTGGGGACACCCAGGTCCTATATAAGGGGTGATAGCTCCAGAGATTGATGCCTTATCAGTGGGCTCTACTTTGGAATCTGTGCTCCTGAGAGTGACAGAGTTGGACTCAAATAAGTCCTCTCTGCACATGGTCCATCAGTCCCTTCTATTCAAACCTATATGTGGTGCTGGAGTTTGTAGGTGTACTTCCAGAGACTGGAGCCTCTGGCCTGCCCATGTGCCAGCTGTGCCTGGAATCTCGGTGGAGCTGCAACTCCTACTCTAAGCTCAATGGACTCACCCAAGTCACCTGGTGAGAAGACGATGATGGACAATGGCTATCCCAGGGAATGGAGAGAGCCTGCAGCTTTAGGCAGGATAATCCCATCCACCGTATCCATGGGATATAAGCCCCCTCTCACTTGGAGGTGGAGTGGACATCACCATCCCAAACTCCTCAGGATTGGAGGAAGAGCTATGGACTAGAGTAGACTTAATGGTATTCTGTTGTAGACATATTGTGATTCAAGCAATGGAAGAAATTACAGCAGTGAGGTGGAGCCAGTGGCCACTAGATGGTTTCAGGGCAGGGAAGAGAAAAGCAGTTGTAATACAGGGCTTTTTCAGGACTTGAGAATTATCCTCAGAGACATTACAACAACAGATATAGGCCATTTTACATCAGCATATACCATGCAGAACTGTGTGGGAGAGTGTGGTCTACAATGTGAACTATGGTCCATGCTTATTGGCAAAGCCCAGGAAGTGTATATCCATTGCAGGTGATGTGCCACACTGATGAAAGATGTTTATGTGGGATGTTATGGGAGGTGAGGGAGGTGGGGAACATGGGAATCACTGTAATTTTTGTGTAACATTTATGTAATCTAAGCATCTTTTAAAATATATATATATATATATATAAAACATTTATGTAAGCAAATGCACATATATGCATATATATTTTTATATCATTTTACAAATATTGGTTTGTATTGTGAAAATTTTGATTTTTACCCACAATAAAAAAAAAAAAAAAAAGCGACAATGGATCTTTACAACAATGGACTAAGAGGCTCTATTTGGCCTTAACTCTTTTAAGTTCAGCCTAACAAGCCACTGCTCCAGTTGAAGTGCTAACAAAAGGACCATTGAAGACATTAGAATACAAGTTAAAGGGCCAATCACCCTACAGCCCAAAAGAGGAAATAATAATAACTTATTGTTGCTTATGCCTCAAACTATATAAACTGGGGAAAATGAGGTACTTTAGCTGAGGTACTGGCCTATGCAGCCTCACTGGTTGGGAATCTTAAGCCCATGGGGAATAGAAGTCATCCACAACATTGTTATATCCACAGTTAATACAAAAAAAAAAAAAAATAGTAAAAATATTTAGTAATAATTCAGGGTTTCCTGTTCCTGCAGGGTTTCTATGTGTGTCTATGTGAACTCTTCTCATGCCTAAACTAGTTTTTGATGACACTGAAGAAAACTGAAAGAATTTAAAAGGTGAAAATATATGGTATTGGACGTCTCCTCATAGACCCCTCTACCTAATACTTTGTTATTTTATAATAGAAATGTTGCTTGTATACTGTTAGACCAGCATGATCTGCCCTTTAGAGTTCCCATAAACATCTTTCTTTTCTCCTATAGCACCCTAGGCAATACCTTTCTGCAGTGGACTCCAGCAGTAATTCATGCCTCGAATCAGGCCCCATGTTGGATTTGCACAAACCTGACATCCTTGGGTGCTACTGGTCTTCCTTGGACTGTCATTCCTGCAAATTGGACAGCATGTGGCACCTTGATGGCATGGCAGGATATGACCCATGAACAAGTTTGGAACAAGACCTTCTCGTTTAAGACTGAAATCTAGCTGCTGTCTTTCGATGGGACTCATAATTATATACATATATATATATTTGTAAAATGAGAGAGTGAATTAACCTAAACCTTTATTAAAATATGCTGTGTATAATGGTTTAGGATAGTTAACACTGAATCTGTCACCCTAAATCATCTTGTCTCTGTCTATATGGAACAACAAAAGGGAATCTTTAATATGTGGTGGTTACCATCTCAACTATGTAATTCCATGGTCAAGCTTTAGTGTTCAACGTTGTATATATATTCATGATCACTCCCATAATATTTCACAAGCTTTAAATCATATGCAAAAGCACATACAGCACATTGATAAATTAGCTACTGACCTCCTATCTGACTGGTTTAATTCTCTCCCTTAGCCCTGGCTACATGTACTCATAGGTCAATTAGCTTCTTGTGGAGGCCTCTTATTATTCTGTTTTCTTTTATATTGTTGCTGTGGAATGTGGATGCAGTGCATGTCCTATGGCAAATGCTGGCTGATGAATGGAGTTGGATTGTGGGAGCCCAGGTCCCCAGGATCCCCCCTCCCCGTAAATGAAACATAGCTCAAAACATGTACCCACTGGCATAACCTGGACACTCACTAGTTAAAATGGAACAGGCCTTCACAAAGGAAAGAATGTACAGATGGTCCTGCAAACTAATCCTCTCATGCCTGAATAAGGCCTTCCTGCAATAACATCACCAAACACCTGATTTGTGATTTTCATGTTATTCTTGCAAATAATCTTTTCTCATACCCTATGTAATGTCTTTGTCATGAGACCCTGTATATTGCCCTTCATTTTCTCGTATCTTTGGGCTTGCTATCTTTGTTCTTTGATTGGCTGTCATTAAAGACCCTCTCCTGTTTGTAAGTACAATGAAGCTCCTGTTTAACCATTTGGCTGGTGCGTTCTTTGGTCTTATGGCTGCCCCAACTCATGCCCTTCAAAGTTGAGTTAGAACCATTGTATTGTTTGGTATGTGAACCATTTTTTATTTCATACAGGTTCTAAGTTGCAAATGCATAAAAAAAGTAGTGATAAGCCTATATTTGGGACATAAAAAGTACAAAGATAGTGACAAGGACAGAAAAAGAGTTGGGGATGAATGGATATTGAAAATCACTCTGTGTGTAATATTGAAATCACATTGGTAGAAAATTAAATATTATTGTTATATATTTGAATTTTAACCATCTGGGGAACTTCTGGAAAGATGGCATCAGAGTTTTTCAGCAGGGCTCAAATCTCTTACAAAAACATTGGAAGAAGGGCAAAAAACTGTCTGAGGGAACAACTTTGCATCTGCAGACGAGGAGAATGCTAAGCATTGTTGAAAACGGACAGGGAAAGACAGAAAAAGAGGCTGAAATGAAAAGCATGAGTTACTCAACCCCACAACTGGGAATCACCCCACCCCCCACCCTCAATGTCAACAGCATCATTAAATCCTGAGGCTCACGGAGGCCACTGAGTGGAGAATGGAGGTCTTCCTCCATGGGAAGAGGGAGTGTGCACTGGAGGGCAGAGGTTGGTTTCTTTTCAGTGAGTTTGGCCAGGAGAGCCTGCTTTGAAACTTGGCCTTCATCCAGGCCAGTTAGTGAAGGTTGAAACAACTCCATGGAAAGATTTACTGAGGAGTGCCATCTGCAGGCAGGTCAGGAAACTGCAAGAAGGAAGGCTTTTTGGAGTCTCTCATATCCCTGGCTGCCATGGATCTGGTTTGTGCCCCATTACTGTATCCCTGGTCTTATTTTGATAACTTAACGTGAGAAAATTTAAAGATTTAGAAAAAGTTGAACCAAAAATCCAAGAAGAGCCATGAAACAAAACCACTAGGCAAGGGAGAGAAATTGACCATCAGAGTAAATTCACCAACATAATCAGATGCCTAAACATCAGTAAAAAATTACAAGCCATACTAAGAAATAAGATGATATGGCCCAGGCAAAGGAACAAATTTAAAAATCCCGATGAGACACAGAATTTAAGACAACTAATCAAGGATATTCACACAAATCTCATCAATCAATTCAAGGAGTTAAAAAACAACATGGTAAAGAAATAAAATATATTAAGATACTGGGTGAGCATATAGAACAATTTGAAAGCCTGCAAAGAATTTTGGACCTACATATTTATGTGATGTCAAAAGTGTCATATTGGCAATCAGCAAATCAAATTACAAGACTTCCTTCTTCAAAAAACTGGTGATGTGAAATTCCTATGGGAAGGTGTAGTGTACAATCAGACATGAAGAAGCTCAAAGAAACTAACTTCAACGTAATGATCATAAATCCTGTAAATCCCTGTGGAGAACTGATAGCTTAGTTGCTTGCAGTCCCTTCTGTGCACACATTAAGGTCTTCTATAGGTGGCACATTGGAGAAATACTGCGGGAAACTTCCAGCTCTACCATCCTGTGTTCCTGTAACCATGGCAGGACTAGAAGACAAGATGATCTTTCTGTAAAGAGTGAAAAATCTAATGCTTTCCTTTTTCTTTGACTTCTGGCTCCAGAATTTTGATGTAAAGTTTTGGGATCAATTTTACAGGGAAGCATTTGGTAAGGGGCTCTGCTTTTCCTTCTAAATTATTTACGAAAGTATATGAAATATCTAGCCCAATGAAAGAAGCCCTTTTTTAAAACTCTGTCTACACTTTAAACTCTTCAAGTGATACCAATGAATTAATCATCAATAACTAATTTGGGGAAGTGGATATGGCTCAAGTGAATGAGCTCTCGTATACCATATAGGAGGTCCAGGTTTCGATTCCCAGAGCCTCCTGGTGAAAAGCAAGCTGGCCCGCCCAGAGAGCTGGCCTGAGTAGAGTGCTGGCCTCTGTGGCGTGCTGGCCCTTGCAGTTTGCTGGCCCATACGGCATGCTGGCCCAAGCAGAGAGCTGGCTGGCATGGGAAGCCGGCCTGCACAGGAGTCCTGGTCTGCGCGGACTGCTGGCCTGCGCATGAGTGCTCATATGCCCAGAGAGCTTGCACAGCAAGATGATGCAATAAAAAAAAAAAGAGAGACACAAGGAGAGACAATAATAGATGCAGTAGACCAGTGAGCTGAGGTGGCACAAGAGATTGAGTGTCTCTCTCCCACTCCGGAAAGTCCCAGGATCGTTTCCTGGTGCCGCCTAAAGAAAAGAGAAGCAGTCACAGAACACACAGAGAGCAGACAGCAAGTGCAAAACAATGAGGGAGTGATGAAAAATAAGTAAATCTTAAAAAGAAACTAATTGTGAGTGGAAGCAAGAAATATTTTAACATACTCTTTCTTCAGAGTCATCTAAACAGTTCAGTGTATTACCTTGCTTATATTTAATATATAGATATATTTAATATATGTAATATATAATATACAAATAGATGTTAATCCAATAAAAAGATTTTGTTTGTTACATATTGGCTAAAATAAAGTAAATCCAGTACACTGAGTTTTCAATTAGGGTGAGGGTTTACCTTTGTTTTTAAAGAGAGTGTAACGCTTCTTGTAAAAATGAGATAAACTCCTTGACTGACAACAATAATGAATTGAAATGTATTCTACATTAAAAATGAGATTGAATTTGGTATATTCTTTACTTAGCCTGAGCTTTCCTTAACTTTTGCGAAAGTTTGAGAATCACTGTTTATTACTCTTGATTTTAAACCATTTCTCTAGTAACAGTGTCTGTGTCCTTCTTAGCCCTTTCATAAATTTTGGATGAAATTTCAGAAATGCTTATGTGAACTGTTTTGTTGTGGCTGGTGATACTGAAGAGTTTCTTAGATGCATTATATTTCTTGGCAGACTTAAAAAGAGCCCTCTGTGGTGGGAGGTGTGGGAGGTGGGCAACATGGGTATCCCAGTGGGTTCCGTGTAATATTTTGGGTAATCTAAGCACCTCTTAAAATATATGTATATATATATAAATAACATTTTTGTAAGCAAATACACATATATGCATATATATTTATATATCATTTTGCAAATGTTTGTATGTATTGTGAGAATTTTGATTTTTACCCACAATAAAAATAAATAAAAAATTAAAAAAAAAAAATTCAGTAGAGAAGGTTAAAAGAATTTGCATCTGGAAGGGTTAAAAGACAGAAGATAGTTCCCTTCAACGATTTACATATTCCACCTATTTTAAATTGGTTACCATTTTTTATAAAGAGCATTTTGCTTTGTAAGTTTTATTCTTAAAAATTCTCAAGCTGATAAGGAAGGCTCAGGTAAAGTACAGAATGAGAAAGGTGTTCTCTTTCATTCTTTTACATATCATATCCTGTTTTCCCAGCACAATTTGTTAAAGAGAGTATTCTTTCACAATTGAATGGACACACTTTTGGTTTTGTTATTTCTCTGTATTGCTTTTCTATTCTCAATTCCATTTATTTCTGCTCTATTCTTGGTTATTTATTTCCTTCTGCTTGCTCTGGGATTACTTTGCTGTTATTTTTCTAGTTCTTCCAGGAGTGCCCTTAGGTCTTCAATTTTGGGTCTTTTTTATTTTTTAATGAAGTGTTTATGGCTATAAATATCCCTCAGCACAGCATTTGCTGCAGCCCATAACATTTTTAAAAAGATTTCTTTATTACTTTATTTTTCTTTCTTTATCCCCTGCCCCCCTCCCAATGGTTGTCTCATCTGTCTGCTCATTGTTTGCTTGCCTTCTCCAGAAGGCATTAGGAATTGAACCCAGGACCTCCCATATGAGAGGCGAGTGCCCAACAGCCTGAGCTACATCTGCTCCCTGCAGGTTGCGGAGTCTGCTGGCTTGTGGCATCTGCTCATTGTGGTGGGAGTGGCATCTAACTCTTTGTGGGAGGGACAGCATCTAGCTCATTGCAGTGGGAGTATTATCCGTTGTCTTCTTTTAGGAGGCACCAGGACCTGAACCTGCGACCTCCCATGTGGTAGGTGGCGCACAACTGGTTGAGCCACATCTGCTTCCCTCCCATAACTTTTGATATATTGTTATTCTTATTTTCATTCATCTCAAGATATTTACTTATATCCCTTGTAATTAACATACAGTATTATTTTGTAAAGGCAGTACTTACTTCATCCTTTTTTTTTTTTTTTTGGTTTCTGTATGCCATATTTTTTTATGTCTTTCTTTTCCTTTACTGCAAAATCCTTTTATGTAAAGTTGACTTTTTGTGATGTATCTGACAATTCCTTTCTCATTTGTTTCTGTACTTTTAAAAAATATTTTCTTTTCATTTACCCTAGGGTATCTAATAACAATGTACATCTATAACCTTCTAATTTGAAAATATACCAACATAGATTCTAAAGGATACACAAATTCTGCTCCCTTATTTCCCCACTTTTTTTTCTGTCACAGTTTGCCACTTTATATATTGCATATCCTTTCAGGAAATATGCCTTTTTCTAGTTTAATTGTATTCTGATTCTTATATGAATTAAAGGCTACATTTGTATAGTGAGGCTACAGTACTATTGGGCTTAACCCCTTTAGTTACTGTTATTGATGATCTTCAATTCTACACACTGCTCCAAACCACTCTCTCCTTTTTCTTTCAACCTTAGGACTCCTTTTAGTAATTCTTGTAGGGGAAGTCTTTTGTTGATGATGTCTCAGTTTTGTTTTTCTGTGATTATATTAATGAACTTTTGGCTGGCATAGTTTATCATTTAGTACTTTAAATATATCATACCTCTATTTCCTCGTCTCCCTGGTTTCTGATGTGAAATAGGCTCTCAGTCTTATTGAGGATAACTTGTACGTGATGAATTTCTTGTTTCTTGCTACTTTCAGAAATCTCCCTTTATCTTTGGCCTTTGATAGTCTCATTTGTATGTATCTCAGAGTAAGTCTATTAAAATGTATTCTGTTTTGAGTATTTTGTTCTCCTTAGACATGTATATCTTTCGTAAGAGTTGGGGCATTTTTGGACATTATTTCTCAAGTATTGTTTCTGCCAGTTTTCCTGGCTCTTCTCCTTCTGAGAAAACCATAACACATATTGTGCACTTTGTGCTCTTTCTTAAGTCACGGACACACTGCTCAATTTTTTGTATTCTTTTCTCTATCTGACTGTGTGCTGTCCACTATCGTGTCTTCTAGTTCTTTGATCTTATTTCTGCTTAATTATGCTGTTGTATACCTCTAATGTATTTTTAACTCTATGATTGTGCCCTTCATCCCCATAATTTTTGTTATTTTTTTTATACTTTAAAATCCTTTATGTTCACACATTGTCTTCTTATTGTCCTTTATCTGTTCATGCATTTTTTTCCTTCAACTCCTTGAATAGATTTAGAATATTTATTTGAACATCTTTTATTAGTTGTTCCACTTCTGATTCTCCTCTGAAATTTGAATTTGTTCCCTTGACTGAGCCATATCTTCCTGTTTCTTAGTATGGTTTGTCTCTTTTTTGCTGATGTCTAGTCATCGGATTAATTGGCAAATAAACTCTGAATGTCCATTTCTCCATTTTGTCTAGGGTCATATTGTTGATTTACTTTGTGTTAAGGCTCCTCTTTGACACTTTACCCAATTATTTAGCATAAGCCCATGTTTAACTGTTCGGATTTTCTCAGCTCTTCTTCATCTGTTTCATGCCCTGGATGTCTTGTGCAGTTTTTTTAAGATTGCATTATTTTGTGCAATTATTTCACCTCCAGTAGAGAGCTTCCTTCCTCTCTTCTTTCTCTGGGAAGCTTGATCTATTCTGTTTGTTTTTGTGCAGCCTTTCCTCTGACCTCCTATGATTTGTTTAAATTCTGTCTCTTACTCAGTGCTCCATTTTCCTTATATTTTTCATTTCTGGTACATGTCCTATCTTACAGCAGTTCAGTTTTACCCCTCCCTTTTTATCTGTGAGGCTTTTCTGCATCTGGTATCTGCCCCATTAGGGGTTAGGGTACCCCACCACTGAGGGCCAGTTGGGGACAACCCAGAAGGGTGTGCCACTTCAGAATAGTCATAATGCCTTTAGATGGTCCAGCCAACTGAAGCTGGATTGAATAAGGGCACAACAGTTCTGGCCAGTTTTTCTATTATAGTCTCTCCTTATTTTCCTCATGGGGGATCTTCTGTATGTAGCACTGCTTAAGGCTTGTTTTCAGCCCTGAGTCTCTGTGTACTTAGGTCGCTGGCTGTGCCTGGATGTGCATGGAGTTCTAAATCACCACGTAAATTGTTCTAGAGTATCTAGCCATGATTGGTGGTATCAGGGCCATCCTTCCTCTATGTTACTCCTAAGTTGTGCAGGACCAAGTTATGGAGACCACATTGGAAGCAAACCACTGGTCCAAGGTGAAATTTTCCTACCTGTCATTTTTTCTCTTTCTTTCATTCAGCAGTGCTGGAGTACTTCTGCAGTCTCTACCATTTTCCAGAATTCTATGGATGTGAAATTTGTCCTTTTATTCACTAACTCTCTGAGGAGACACTTTTTCAGGGGATGTCTTATATGGCCATGTTGATGACATCACCTCCCCACTCATCTTTTATTTGGTTTCCATTGAACAATATTATCTTCCTACTGTATTATTTTGCTTACACAACTGAGATCTCTGCAACCACTACAGAAAAGAAAATTCTGGGGCTCACTTTGTATATCTAAGAACTCTTTAAGCTGCTCCATTAAACTCATAGATCTGTCCTTTAGTGGCACAAAGCACATACAAAAACTTTAAAATTTTCAGGACTTTTCCTTTTTCCTTCTCCATGATTAGCTAGATTTCAGTTGAGTGTGTTTTAATAAAAATAATACCATACCTATTAATAGAGAGATTTTTGTTGGTTCCTTTACTTTAAAATTAAGGAGTTTCATCTTTTCGATATCCATCTATTTTTATTCTCCCATATATATTGGGAGAGTATTTTTAGAGGTTTGATAAAGTAATAATTAAGGATTACAAACACTTTTTATGAGATTAACTAAAAATCTCTAAGTCGAATCCCTCTGGAATACCATGCTTTCTTTTTGAAGGATGCACAATTGTCACAATGCCAGCATGTGGCCTCTTGAAAATAACCAGATGGTGAAGTGTCAGAGATCTACGTAATCTCTGCCTTGGAAACATCCATCAGCTGTTCTGTTTGCTGGTTTATTTTCCACAACTGAACTGCCCCTTTTAGTATCTGTGGATGTCAATTCACTGATGAATCAAGGATAAATTATACATATTCTTATAGTAGCTTTCAGGTTAATGAAAGTATAATTTAAAAAAAAAAAGAAAATTTTGAGAATTATATTTCTATTGCTGTATTGATTGGCTTTCCAATACATATTACAGTAAAAAAGAATAGGAACTCTAAAGAAACTATATCGTGCATCCACCTTTTTGCTAGAGCAGCTCTTCATTTTGTCTTTATTCAGAAAATTATGGATGCTACCCTACTTCCAAGCAATAGTTTACTAGCGCAATGGAAGGAATGAATCTGTAATATTCTAAATAACTAGAGGAAAAGGATAGGCTTTTCTTTATAAAAGTGTCAAACATATTGAAATATGTTTAAGATGAGTTATATATTTTTATTAAATTTTCTGCTTGCTACCAGCGCATAGAAAATGAAATTGCTATTTCATATTGTTTTTGTATCCAACAAAATTACCAAACTGTCTTATTCGAAATTTATTATTTATATGTGTATATTTGGGTTTGCTACATCGCAGTCATATAAGTTACAAAAATATTTAGATCCCTAGATCGCCTGTTTTCTTATTTTAAATGCAGTAGATTAAGACATTATAGAATTAATGTAGTCATTCATACGTATTATTGATGTGTACTCATCTTAAGGGAATGCTATCAAGAAGTCAACATTAATGTTATATTCCATTAGGATTTTGATAACTGCCTTTCATCAGAGTAAGAGAATTCTTTTCAATTCTCAATCTGGTAATAACTTTTGAAATTATGAATAAATATTGAGTTTTGGATTGCTTGATATAATTATGATTTATTTTCTTTCTTTGTTAACACTGTGAATTATACTTTGATTTTTAATATTTCAAATTATCATTTCATTCTTAGAATGAACCTAACTTCTCCATGATACCTTCTTGGAATATATTATATTCAACTACCTAATTTTAAAAATAATTAAAACACTTATTTTATGAATGAGATTGATGTGATGACATTTTTTTATTTTGTTATTATCCTCTATATTCTTGCACATTCTAATTCCATTTTTTTTTGTTTTACTGTGTTCTTTTGCTGATTAAGTGCATTCTTTTATTCTAATAACTATTGAAAACTACAAATTTATTTTAAATCCCTTTTTTTCTTTCCACAAGTTTTTATTTTTAATATTTTTATGCCATTCCGTTCTAAATATTTTCTAATTTCTTCCTTTGGCAAGGAGTGGTGAAGTGTGTCTTTCAATTTTGCCATATAAGGGAGTTTATCAGTTACTGTGAAAACAATGTTTTGTAAGAAATGGCCCCAAACTGAGTGCCTTCAAACAATGGTCATTTATTATTGTTTTCAAGTCTATGCATTTACAGGGTAGTTCTATTCTGTAATGAGCTTATTTACTCAACTCTGATCTACTGTGAATCTGTTACATGGATCTGTCCTCTTGCCAGAGACATTTACATGTTTGAAAGTCTCCCCGGCTCTCCAAATGTACTTCTTACATCTATTCAGCACACTAGTTTTAGAATGCCTCAAAACAAAGCAGAGGCCAAAGAAAAAGGAGAAATACTCAAGCAATGTTTCATAATTTGGACAAGAATGCAGAAAAGCATGAAAATTTGAGGCCATTAATGCAAGCAGTCTCACACATAGAATTAGGTAGTTATTTTGAATTAACTTCCAATTTAATTGAATTGTGGTCAAAATATGGTCTGTATAATAACAATTGTGAATTTTGGGAACTTGTCCTATATGTATACACAATTTCTGAACATTTGTGATAAAATCTCTCTCTATATTGGTGGATTTTTAAATATTTACCTTAAAAGCCATGGTTTGCTTCATAGGGATTAAAGTTACAGTGGTAGCTGCATACACATGTAGAACTATTAGTTTACAAGTGAACTGAATATACTTTATTAGTTTTAGGGTACTCTTTATTGCCAGTAATGCTTAATAATTTAATGTTTTTAATATTAATGTTGTTGCATCGTCCTTCTTTTGGCAAATATAGATGTGGTACATTTCCTCATCATTTTATTTTAAATTTGCATGTGTGTTAAAGTACTAGATTTGGTTTCTTTTGACCAAATTGTAACTGAATTTTTTTCAGTCTAAGTTTTTCTGTGATTGTACCAGAGAAATTTTCTCCATTTGAATTTATTTGGAAAATAACTGTTTTTAATTTCTTTTTTAAAAAAATATTTTTATCAAAATTTTTAAAAGAAGCTTTAGATTACATAAACATTATATTAAAAATATAGGGTATTCCCATTTGCCACTCCCCCATCCCCTCTCCCACCTTCCCACATTAACAACATCCTTCATTATGTGGTAACTTTGTTACAATTGATGGACCCATATTGAAGCATTGCCCCTAACTGGGAAGTATAGTTTACATTATAGTTTACACTGTGTCCGGCACAATATTGTAGGTATTGACAAAGTATATAATGGCTTGTATCCATCACTGCAATGTCATGCAAGACAATTCCATATCCCCAAAATGCCCTGTATAACTCCCAATCTTCCCTCTCGCACTCCCCAGAAATCTGGTATTTAATTTCTAACATCTTCATGGTCTTTCTCTTTATAAAATTATTTCCTCCCTATTTATTCTGTTCTTTATATCTGATAAAGTAAACATTTGTTTCATTTGCTTTTCTTTTAAACATGTTTCTTATCCTTGTATGGGGGTTAAACACTGCACTATATTTAGATGAGCTTTTTTTGGTTAGTTTGTACCTGAATTTGTGTTCATTTAATGTAAGTTCAATGTAATTAACCTGGGAATTTTTAATTATTGACATAATTGGGCTAACTGATGTATTTTACTTTTACAATTCTTTTATAAGTTTTAATTTTCTTTGAGGTTTTTCACTTTCTTTGATTTTTTTTCAAGTTCTTTATGACTACTGGAACTTTTCTATATTATTTTGAGTGTTTTCATCCTACTTGTAAGGCAATTAAAGTTTTATGTCCTGTTGTTTTAGTGACCAAGCTCATTGTGTATATAAAAATCCCTGGAGTTAACCAACATCTTTAATATATTGCTTAAAAATATGAAAAGTCTACAATGCATTGGATACATATACTATTCTTAAGCTTATGGGCTTTTAAAGTTTGAAATAGCCCAGATTTTGCTTTTAAACCTTTATATTCTCAATTTATACTTATTAATTTCATGAACTCATTCAATTAAAGAGTTTTAATTACAAATTGTAAGTGGAAAACTCCAAATTTTACATTTCTTTGTGGCATATTCTCCACTGCACTGCAGTCTTATGAATCCAACTGCTTACTACACATCCACATTTGGATGTTAACTTGTATTTCGGTGTTTTCTTATTTAAACTTGTGCTCCAGCTCTTATATAAATCCTATTATGTTCTTTCTGACCTCTTCTCATTTTGATTTAACAGAAACATAGTTCTTCTAGTTACTTGATTGAAAATATGAGAGTCACTCTACATCTGACTCTGTTTCTCCTGCTCCACAATTTGCCCGAAATTTCCTATCAACTATACCCTCAAATACATGCAGATTCACTCTTCTCAGCATATGTATTGGTATTGTCCTGGTTAGAGCTGCCATCATATCCCACCTAAATTTAACTACTTAACTTTGCAGTATAGCTACAGTGAAAAAGAGAAAAGAGATATCATGCCCTAACCTGCACAGAAGTTTATTTCTTTTTATGTTAACTGTTTCAGTGGAAGACAGGAATTTCTGCTTGTAAGATCATCCAGATATCCAGGAACTTGCTATGTTATTACTCTGGCATCCCTTAGAGTATACCTTTTGTCCATAAGGTTAGGAAAAGACATTTGTATTCTGACCAGAAAGAAGGTTAAAGAGAAGTGAAAAATAAACAATATTCATTTTTTAAAATGCAATCAATAATTGTATATATTAGTTCATTCACATGTTTGGGAAAGAACTTATTAGGGAGACTAAGAGAGTTTACTTTAGCTATCCAACAAAGGTAATATGAATTATCAATCCATTACTCCAGTATAACGTTAATATTTTATCTTTTGTAGTTAATAATTTGTTGTAGGGAGATACTTGGAGACTGTGTAAATTATACTAATATACTTTTGTCCAAATTTTATAATTGGATACTAAGTGTAGAGTTCCTATTAATAAATGTAGAAGGAATAGAAGTAGAAAATCACCATTAGTCAAAACCCATACTAATAATTGTTTAGTGTATACAAGAAATATGTATACTTATTTGCAAGTTTGTTGAAATTGTTTTGTAAATTGTTTTGTTAAAAGTTAAAAATATGTAATTGAGCAATGAGGCTATGGGAACATAGAATAGGGCTCAGTTTCATAGTCTGATTGCACAGAAAACGGTAATGCTAGGAGGTAAAGAAAAAGATTTGAGAGTGGAAGCACCAAATAGGCAAAGACAAAACTCTGGATTCAGGGATGTCTTAGTTTATTCTCCTTTTCTTAACCATTTTATCACGTTTTCCTACCCTATGGTTTTTTTTCTCTCAGAAATAAATTGTAAAGATATCTTCATATTTCTCTTCTGGGTCACTATTACTTTCTAGAGCTATTTTGAACCTATGCTTTAATTTATCCATGGAGTCTTAAATTTCAAGTTCTTTACCAAATTTTCATGATTATTCATTTTAAGTTCTTGTTCCTTGTTCATTTTTTCATGTTTCACTTTTATACCTGTAAACACATTAACAAAATAAATTTATAGTTCATTTCAAATAATTCTAATATTTGATATCACTGTGCTAATATTTCTGGTCCCTGTTGCTTTTTCCACATTTCAGTCATGAAATCTTGTGAACAGGAGCTGCTCGTCTACCTTAGCATTTTATCCGTGGGAAGCCTATGAGGCAGGGTCAAAGTTTCTCCAAACAGGCACTTCTGATTTGAATTTCAGCCACAAATCTACATGGGGCATAACTTCTGTTAAGAAAGAGCAAAGAAGCTTTTTTCTTTTCCTGCCCACTCAGCACAAAAGTCAAAAGAGGCAATATTCCTTGCTGTAAACTTTTTGTTCATTTGGTTTTAGCAGCTTTATTTGTAATAGACAAAAACTGGAAACAACCCAAATATTCATTAACAGATGAATGAATAAACAAATTGTAGTATATCCATACCATGGAATACTACTAAGCAATGAAAGAGGAATGGATTATTGATGCTCACAACAGGAGAAAATCTTCAAATACTTATCCTCAATGAAAGAAGACAGATAAAAATTGTACATCTTTTATGACTCCATTTATATATAATTATAGAAAATGCAATGGACCTATAGTGACAAAGCAGATCTGTGCTTGTCTGGGGATGAGAGCAACAGCTAGAAGAATTATAAAAGAACACACACAAATTTTTGCAGAGGGTGGAGACTTTGTTATCTTGACTGTAGTTCTTTTATGGGTGTATACAGATGTCAAATTTTACAAAATTATACACTTAATTAAATCATTGCCTTTTTCACTCTCCTCTGACTACATAGTGCTATTTTCCAGTGGTTAAATGATACATGATGATGTCATCACTCCTATAAGTAATGGAATGAGTGTTCATGTATTGTTTTACTTTAAAATTTTCTGTTTTACTTTTCAATATGTTCAATATCTATCTATCTATCTATCTATCTATCTATCTATCTATCTATCTAT
>JAKSZT010038599.1:38759155-38877744 GCA_026826555.1 Tolypeutes matacus
TATCTATCTATCTATCTATCTATCTATCTATCTATCTATCTATCTATCTATCTATCTATCTATCTAACCTGAGGTACGCTAGGGCAGGATTACAGCAAATCACAAGATCTGATTGTAAACATCTTTTCCTAACACTGCATTTAGAGATGTCATAGTGAGAGCTTGAACCCAGTCATAGTGCTTTCCTCAAAATAAGATGTGCTCTGGTGGGCTGTGCTCAAGGTTCTAGAGCCAAAACTTGGCATGCTTCCAGGGTGTTATGAGAAGTGATGTCTGAGAAGGGCAGGGGCAGGGCCAATCCTTGGTCAGACAGGAGATGCTGTAGGTTTCACACATGCTATTACAAATCAGGACTTTTTGTTTAACATTTACCAGCTCACCACTAGCTATAACCTACATATACAGTTTATTGGAGTCCTTATTTTTAATAGTCCGAAAGGATCCTGAGACAAAAAATAATGGAGGATGACTAAAGTAGAGGATCGACAATGAAGGGGAAGACTTGCTTTATCTATGGAACTAGAAAGTATTACTATATAGAAAAGCAGAATGAAAAAGATGAGATTTTTAGACACTGGCCCCTCAAGACCATCTTTTGTATGGATTCATACTTTAGTTGGGTTCACCAACTACCATCACTGCCAATTTGCCATAGGGGCTCATTGTTGACACAGCTTTTATCCCAAGTCAGGAGAGTCTTGGGTTGAATCAACAGTTTCTTCTTGAATCTACAGAGCCCCAAGAGCTGCCTGAGGGACAGCGTTGTCACCTTCTCTGGCAAACACCAAGGAACCCCCCCCCATAGCTACACAGGTACCCCCCAAAATGTAACTTTTAAGGTACTTCTAGGAAAAGATGTCCAGACAATATTTCTAGTTAATGGGTTCTAACATCAGCAAGTGGGGTAAAAATACATTTGTATTAGGTGAATCAACCACCAAGATACCAAGATCTGATACTTTCACGAACAACTCTGAGGCAACTGGAGTACAGAAGAAGCTTTAGAGCCAGCACCCTTTTCTTCTGTTCTTCAATGCCCATCTGAGTCTTTATAAGTGACCCTGCACAGTTTTAACTATTTAATATGGTATGAAGAGTATGAATGTGCTAAGGCTCCTACTTCCTAACTGACAGTTCCCAGGAGGGGAAATAGCTAAAAACAAAAAACAAAAAAACAAAACTCCGTTCACTAAGTCAGTAGTCAATAGTTTATGCTGCAGAATCTTTTCTTCCTGTTCCTTGACATATCAAAAAATGTATAATTTAGGGCTCTGTATTCTCTACTGCACAGAGTTCTGATTGCTTCTGGTTAAAAATGGGAATTTGATGGCATATTTCAGCAGGCTTCTTCAGGTCTATTTCTGAATCCTGGATTTTTTTCTTCAGTGCTAACATTGGCTAGGACCTCACCCTAGGGCTCCCCGACCATGCTGTGTCCCCGGCAACATAGGAGGCTTGGTCATCTCGGGCAGGAGATGCCAAGGCCACATTCACCTAATTATCAACAGCTTAGCTTCCCTGAAGCAACTCCCAGGGGGGCTAGTCCAGTGGTCAAATTAAAAGTTCCAGATACACCAACTGCTGGCAGCCTCTGTGCATAGATTTGTGCAAGCTGTGCAAACTGGTTGTCCTAGCAGATACCCAGGCCCACTCTGCAGTGAGGAATATTAAATGTGGAGAAACTATCAGCAGAAGTCAATGTCTGAAAATTAATTTTCCAGGCACATCACTGTCAAACGTGAATCTATCAGTACTATATCAGTAAATTTCTATCAACCCACACACAGCACAGGTGTTATATGATTTCCCAGCATCCTCTTCAGGCTGAGAAACTATTTTGGCTCGCTGCCTTGCAGCATCTCTGACAGGGCTATAAGCATGGGTGAGCTTATCTGATTTCATGGAAGAAACTTGAAGCTGAAAGAGGGCCAAGCGAATAGTGGACAAGATTCTCATGGGAAGCAACATTTGCGGAGCCTGTTGACCATAGGCCTGAAGGCTAACTGCAGGGGCACCGCTAGGGGAGGGACCAAACGTTTGTGTAATGGGATTTATTTGTAACTTTGAGGGTCGATCCTGGGATTCCAACATTATGTGAATGTGGTGGTAGGAGAAAGAGGGCCCTCTGGCAAGCCTTTAGACTTTCCTGTTCCCTGCCCCCGCCACATCCTGTGTAATCTCAAAGAACAGGTTACGTTTTTGGTTTTTTTTTGTCTGTTTCCCATTAATTAATTAATTAATTATTATTATTTTTTATTGTGGGTAAAAATCAAAATTTTCACAATACATACCAACATTTGCAAAATGATATATAAATGCATATATGTGCATTTGCTTACAAAAATGTTATTTATGTACAGGTTAAGTTTTGGTAAAAGCATACACCCCTGAATTCCTGTTTTTCCTTTCTTTTGGGAGTATACTGATTTGTATTTCATTGCCAAGTCAAAAAAGAGTTTTAAAGGTGTCTTTAATATTTTATCCAGGATTTTAAGTGTTTCAGTTTGCCATAAGGGAAAATATGCCTATAGTTTTTAATTAATGCAAAGAGATCCTATAACATAATCTGAGGTAGACTTTATTTGTCTCATATACTAAAATATATAAGAGGTTTTTCTCTAACAACACAAATATCTGGAGGTCAATCTCTGAGCTGTGTTTTATATCACTACTCTCTCTGACTATTGAAGTACAAATATAAATCAATTTGTAAAGTGTATCTTTCCTGAAACCCCTACTTATTTACATTTCTCCCCACCTCCCCCTCCAATTTTCAGGGACTTTATCCATTATTCCTTTATTGTTTCAACATTATTATTTTTTCAGCAAATGCATTCCATAATTTGGGAGAAAGCCTCACATTTATAGAGCTATTTAACAATATTTGACACTTTTTCTTTTGAAACCTTCCCATGTCAAATAGAAGGTGTTCTCCCACCATGTATTTAATCTTCTTTTATACTGCTCTCACAGGAATTTCTTTTCATATAAATCCTTTCCATTTATTTTTAAATGTATTTTAAAGAGTATTATCTGTGTCTTTAAAGTATGAAATTAAAATTTTCTTCCATTAATTTGGGAATTTTAACACTTAATATCTAGTAGAAAAGTTATTGTTATTGTTGTAATAATTTTACAACTAATCAACATCTTAAATTTCCTATCTGTTTCGTTTAGAATTTTATGTAATTCTCCAAGATTGTTCAGGCAGATATAAAACCAAATATGCAGAAAATATGTTCTCAAATTTCCAAAATTTATACACATTTCCTTAATTTTGTAGTTTTATTGACTGGTAGCTACAAAAACGGTGGTAATGATCCATGCATTTTCTTAACTCTCATGGAATGAGTCTATTATTCTTGTGAATATCTGGGATCAAGATAGCAATTTTTCACAAGGAAAGGGAATTACATTTTTCCAATCTATTAAGAAAATTTATATAGCATGCCACTTTGTTAATTATGAAGGTATTAATATGTCTTATTTTATTGAACTGTTGACATGACAATTTGTAACAGTGACTATCCATTAAATTAATATCACTGAACTTAAGAAATAAATCACTTAATCCTTGTGTGTTCTTTTCTGGGGTATGCCAGATACTATTTGTTAATATTTTATTTTGGCTCTTGACACAATATTCATAAATGTTTTCCCAATATTGGCCGAATTAGAGTAGGTTATTCAATAGCTTGCTTAGTTCCATGCTCTCAAAATATATTTAAAAAGTATATGCACAGAGAAACATATCTTGAAGTGTACTTCTATTGTTCATAAGCAAATCCACATACATACAATAATTTGGCATTATAAGAAATCAAGTTTCTCAGATCTGTGTGGGTTGTAAAAAGAAATTCCAGTTGAAAATATTAAAAAGAATCCCAAGTTGCATAAGATCTTAATTAATGAAAAAAATAATAAATGCATTAAAACACTATATTGGGACTGTGAGTAACTGTGGGAAGATGGCAGATTAAGAAGTTCTAGGATTCAGTCCTTCCAGCAAAATAAATAGGAAGGAAATGCCCGAAACTACTATTCTGAAATGCCAGTAGCCAGTAGAACACTTACAACATCCAAGGAAGAGTGGAAAGAAGAGGCAGGTCAATTAGGGTAGAGACCAGTAAATTACTCTCTCTGAATAGCAGTTACTGGCACCCAGCCCCACTCTCTTGGCAGGACCCCATGGGATCCAGGCCCTGGCTGAATCATTGGTGTCAGAAAGTGACTTAAAAATCCTCTTCCGCAAAAGTAGGATGGGGCATGGCATGGTCATGGCTTTTGATTAGCAACATCGGATCACTGGGAGCCAATGCATTGGACAAAGGCAGTGATGGAGGAAATTAAAGACTCTACACTTCCTCATGGCCACAAGGGCCAAGTTAAAGGCAGAGTTTACTGGGCAGGCCAAGATAGTTCAACTTTTGGGACTCTAAGAAGAAGCTCCTTGTGTCAGACCTGATCCTCTTCCAAGGGCACCTAGTAGGCAGTTTGAACCTCTTACCTGTTCCCAGGACTGATTTGGGCTGGGAAAAACAGACTTGGGAAATTTCTTTCCAATGTACCTCCTTCCGTAATTTTCCATGCAGGAAAAAGCAGCTTGAGGTAACAATAGGAGTGCAAGAAACTATACAGACGCACAGTCTGGGGAAAGGTTGGCATGATTTAAACACCTGAAAGACGGAAGTCCATAGCCTGAGATATAGAGGTGTCATTCAAACTACCATAAATAAGGGAATGAAAAAATAACAAAGAAAAGCTGAGGACAAGACACAGGCACAGAAACGGCAGGGATCTCCTTGCACTCGGGTAATTGCCTTGGTTAGACCTTCTTAAAAGTAAAGTCTCATCTGTCTCATCACCAGCCAGATATAAAAGCAAAAAACAGACATCTCAGAGAGGAAAATGCAGATTAACCTTTTAAAATATTACAATGTAGAGTGTACAATAAAAGAGACAAGATGAAATACAGGAAATGATGGCCCATCCAATGAAAGAAGATAAAAATTCTTAAAACAGCAATGAAGAGAACTAGAATGTGGCTATATCAAAAAAGCCTTTAAAAATGATCTTAAAATTGCATAAAGAGGTAAGGGAAAATACAAAGAAAAAAAAGATATCAGGTAAACCACTAATTACCAATTTTAGATTCTTCAGAAAGAAGTAAACATTTTAAAAAGGAATCAAACAGAACTAATGGAGTTGAACACCAAAATAACTGAAATGAAAAATTCTTGGGAGGGTTTCAATAGTGTATTGGAGCTGGCAGAAGAAAAAAAATCAGTAATCCAAACACAAGGCCATTGACATCAGTCAGACAAAGGGGCAGAAAGAAAAAAAATAATTATAAAAAATGAAAAATAACCTAAGAGACTTGTGGTACACCAACAAACATACCACTATATACTTTATGGGCACCAAAGAAAGATAAGGGAGAAAGGGGCAAAGGTATATTCAACAAATTACTTATAAAGAACTTCCTAAACTTAGCAAAAGACATGAATAGTCCATTTAAGAATCCAAGGAACACAAAACAGGATAAATAAGAATTTAAAAAACCCATCATTTATTGATCATGATATCAGATGTGAAGGACAAGAGGAAAGTTATGAAAGCTGCAATTGAAAAGGTATGTGATATGCACGAAAGAGTCCCACTTAAACATAGTTTCATCTGATACCATGCAAAGAAAAAAGCAGTAGGCTGAATTCTGTATATATCTGAAAGAACATAAATACCAAGCAAGAATCTTATATGTGGTGAGACTTTCTTTCAAAAATGAATGATAGCAAAGAGGCAAGATGGCAGCAGAGTAAGGAGCTCCAAGAGTCAGCTTGTCCTACATGGCATTTAATAATCAACACAATGTGGTGGGGTGTGTGGGAACCCTGTATTATGTTATGCATGTTTGTTTTGTAAGTTCACAATGTTTACTGAACACTTATAGTTTATGTTCATGTATAAATGATATACTTCAATAAATTGTTTAAAAAATAAAATAAAATTTGAAAAAAAAAACATGAACACATTAAAAAATAATAATAATAATAATCAACACGAGCTATCTAAAATACCTGAGTGAGGCATCCAGGAGACAAGAAGAGCATCCTGCAACATATTTGAAAGAATGGAAGGAGGAGATTTCCCATCTGCAGTGAAGATTTATGAGTAGAGCACTCTATGTCATGTAGGCTGGTGCCATCCTCCACTGGCAGTGCAAGCACTTTAGCAGCTCTTCCATGGCTGGAGTTGGAAGCTCCATTTCTCAAAACCGGGCGAGAAGAGACAGTTGGGCAATGACGTTAGCTACTGATTAGTAAATTCAACTGGCTGAGATAAAATCCTAAGAATAGCTAAAGTTTGAACATGTCCAAGTCAGAGAGAGGCTGGTAGTCACCATTTTAACTCTGCCCCCAGCTTGAGAGAAAGTAAGGCTGACTAAAAATCACAATGATGGTAGGGTCTGGCTTCTTTCCACCCAGATTAGATTGCAGCCATAGTTCAGACTTCATTCTCACCTCCAGCAGGGAGGAAGTTGAGGGGGATCTGCCCCAGCCTTTCCAGGCAATTGTAAGTGCCTTCACCCAGCACATACTGGATATTAGGACACCTGTGTCTCCATCCCCACCCCCCAATAAGATAGAAGTGGAGCTGTGTTTCCTCAGCCTCTCTGGGCAACTGTAGTCACTTTTATCCCACACAGATTAGATTATTGGGCACTCTGGAGGGTCCATCGTCACCCATGGCAGAGGAGGAGGGGGCTGGTGCTACATCAGTCTACTGGGATAACGGTGGCCAGTTTTGACCTGCATGGCTTAGTTTGCTGCCTACACCTTCAGCTCCAATGACACTCAGACAGAGGAGGAAGGGACATCAAGCATTATCAATTCGTCCAGGCAATGGCAGATGGTCTTGTCCCGCACAGCTTAAATTACTGCTCATGACTGCAGCTCTATCCCTAACCATCACAGGGGATAGAACAAAAGACCTAAACAGACATTTCTCCAAAGAGGAAATAAAAATGACCACAAAGCACATGAAAAAAATGTTCAATATCACTAGCTGTGAGAACAACAGAAATATTGTTTTCTGATTTTCTTTTTTTGGTAAATAAAGGGAAAGAGAATTGACAGGAGATATATGTAAATAGTATGAGATTTTATAAAATTCTCACATGTCACTGTGGGGAAGCACAAGTTGAAATTCCACAGGCAGGATGAAAACCAGGGGCTCTGATGAAGGTCCTTAATGAGTATTCAGAAGATGTTGACTCTCCAACATTCTCTCTGAATGCTGAATACACTTCCCTTTTTAAGGCATTCAACTGATTGGATAAAACATCACTCATTGCTGAAAGCAATCTCCATGGATATTTGTAAATGTAATCAGCCATCTATGTAATCAACTCACTGATGATTAATGTCCATACAAGTCTTTGCATTATAAGTAGTCCACTGTTTACTTGACCAAACAACTGGGCACAGTTACCTGGCCCAGTTGACACATTAGCCTAATCATTACACTAGCTATTAGCAAAATGCAAATTAAAACGACAATCATACTTTTCTAATAATGGCCATTATTTTTTTTAAAACCCAGGAAACAATAAGTGCTGGAGAGGATGTGGAGAAATAGGAATATGCATTCATTATAATGGTTATGTTAAATGGTGCAGCCTCTGTGGATGACAGATTGGTGGTTCTTCAGGAAGCTAAATGTGGAATTGCCATATGATCCAGCAATTGCTGTAGTAGGAATTTATCCAGAAGAAATGAAAACTGTGACATGAACAGGACATTTGCACACCAATTTTCAGAGTAGTGTTATTCACAATTGCCAAAAGATGGAAGCAACCCAAGTGTCCATCAAAAGTGAATGGATAAACAAAATGTGTTATATGCAAAAGATGGAGTACTATGGTGCTGTAAGAAGAAATGAAATTGGGACATATATGATATCATGGATGAGCCTTGAAGACATTATGCTAAGTGAAATAAGCTAGACCAAAAAGGACAAATATTGCACGGTTTCACTAATATGAACTAGTTATGAAAAATAAACACATGGAACTAAACCCTTGAGTATAGAATATTGAGAGATAGGAGGAGGGCTGAGAAGGGGTAATGATTTTGAAAGTATGTAGGTGTTTTAATTAACTTGATTGTAAAAGTGTGGAAATGGATAGAGTTGATGGTATGACATTATAGTGAATAGAAGTAATAGAGCTGTTTTATAAAGGTTATTTTGGCATGAAGAAGGAAGTCTAGGGATTGAAATGACAATTGAAAGAAAGCTACAGAATAATCTAAGGACTGAATAATATAGTGAAACTGGTGGTGGATGAGGATTGTTGTTAATATTACAAATACAAGAATGTCCTTCCATGAACTAAAACAAAAGTACTTCACTACTGCAAGGTGGTAAGAATGTGGAGAAACATGGGAAATATGTAATTAATGTAATACTTTGGTGGACTATAGTTAACAGCAATACTGTAATATTATTGCATCAATGTCAAAGATGTACTGTATTAATAATAGGGGCTATGAAAAATATACCAAATGTATGTTATAGGCCATAGTATTTATTAATAATATGATGATATTATATCATAATCTGTAACAACATAAAAATGTAATGTGTTGGTGGAGGGATGTTGTACGGGAACACACATGTACATGAGTGCTTTTTTAATTCACAATTTATCTATTAAAATATAATTTTAAAAATGATTAGAGATTAAGATATTATCAGATAAGAACTGAGGGAGTTCATCACTACTAGACCTGTTTTAAAATCTATGCTAAAAGGACTTTTGCAGAATAAATGAAATGGGCACTAGACAGTGGTTCAGGGTGGCATAAAGACATAAAGATCTCTGGTAATGATACCACTTGGGTAAGTGTAAATGCCAGTATTATTGTATGTATTATTTGGTATGTAACACATTTCTTAATGCATAATGTTTCTAAGTTGAAATGCATAAAAAGAAAAAATAAATCAATATTCTGGACATAATATGTATAGTTTTAAGTGACAGAATATTCAAAAAAAAGGTGTGGAATGGATAGGTATAGGGAATGTGTATATGTGTGATACTGAAATCAAATTGGTATCAATTTAAATATGATTGTTATATATTTAGGATGTTAAATTTTAACCACCATAGATCTGGGAAGAGCACTTCGAGTAAGGCAGCAGGCTCAACTTTCTTATAAAAACAATGGAGGAAGGGCAAAAAGCTGTCCTAGGGAGATGTCTTGAGAATCTGCAGACCAGGAGAATGATGCACATCATCCAGAAGGGCGAGGGACAGAGATGAAGAGGGCAAAATTAAAACCATGAGTTATTCACCCCTTCAGCCTGGAAGACACCTATCCCCAAGACCCAAAGGCAAAGAGCTTCAGTAAAACCTGTGGTTCATTATGGCCAGCTGAGAAAGGAAAGGTATGTCTTTGTGGGAATAGAGAGGGTGTGTTAGCGGGCAGAGACTAGTTTCTTTGAGTGAGTTTGGCCAGCAGAGCCTGAATTGAATCTCTGCTTTAGTCAGGCCAGCAAGTGGAGGTTGAAAGAGAAACCTCTGTGAAAAAATTTGCCAAAATGTGCCATCTTTTGGCAGGCCAGTAATCTGCAAGAAGAAAAAAAAATATTTGGAGTCTCTATTGTCCCAAGATCCCTTTTATCTGGTCTGTGCTTCATTACTGGATTCCTGGTCCTGTTTTGATAACTTAAGCTGGGTACATTTAAATATTTAGAAAAAGTTGCAATTAAAATAAAAGAAGATTTGTGAAAAAAACCACTACTAAGAAAGAGAAATTTATCATCAGAGTAAATTTACCAACATAATCAGATGCATAAATATCAGCAAAAATTACAAGCCTTACTATGAAAAAGGAAGATATGGCCTAGCCAAAGGCATAAATTAAAAATCCTGATGTAACACAGTATTTAAGACTATTAATCAATGATATTCTCACATATATCCTAAATCAATCCAAGGAGTTGTAAACAAGATGGTTAAACAGATATAGTTTTTTAAGAAGACATTGGGTGAGGGTAAAAACCAATTTTAAAGACTACAAAGGAAAGTAATAGAGCTTATGGAAATAAGTGACACAAGAGATGTGTTTAAAAATGCATTAGATATTCCAACCTGCCCTTCCTAATCTACCCACCTGTCAACCCTGCTTCACCAAACCCAGTAATATCACTACCCATCTGTCCTATCCTTCAATATGCAAATAAGTACTCCCTGCACATGGTCCATCAGTCCTTTCTATTCAAACCTATATGTGGTGCTGGAGTTTGTAGGTGTACTTCCAGAGACTGGAGCTCTGGCCTACCTATGTGCCAGCTGTGCCTGGAATCTCGGTGGAGCTGCAACTCCTACCCTACAGCTCAATGGACTCATACAAGTACCCTGGTAAGGATACGAAGATGGGCAATGGCCATCTCTGGGAGTGGAACAGTCCTGCAGCTGCAGGCAGGATAATCCCATCCAACGTACTCATGGGATATAAGCCCTCTCTCACTTGGAGGTGGAGTGGACATCACCATCCCAGTCCCCTCAGGATTGGGGGAAGAGCTATGGATTAGAGTGGACTTAATGTTATTCTGTTGTAGACATATTGTGATTCAAGCAATGGAAGAAATTATAACAGTGAGGTGGAGCCGGTGGCCACTGGATGCTTTTTGGGCAGGGAGAAGAAGGGCAGTTTCAATACAGGGGCTTTTTTGGGATTTAGGGGTTGTCCTGAGTGACTTTGTGGCAACGGATGTAGGCCATTTTACATCAGCATATACCATGCAGAACTGTGTGCGAGAGAGTGTGGTCTATGCTGTGAACTGTGGTCTATGCTTGGTGGCAAGAACCCCAGGATGTGTATATCCTTTGTAGGTGATGTGCCACACTGATGAACGTTGTTTGTGTGGGATGTTGTGGGAGATGTGAGAGGTGGGGAACATGGGAATCCCTGTATTTTCTGTGTAATATTTAGGTAACCTAAGCACCTTTAAAAAAAAAATATATATATATATATATAAATAACATTTATGTAAGCAAATGCACATATATACATATATATTTATATATCATTTTACAAATATTGGTATGTATTGTGAAAATTTTGATTTTTACCCACAATAAAAAAAATTAAAATAAAAAAAAATGCATTAGAGGCTTAAAACAACAGATCTGAATTGGCTGAGGACAGAATTAGTGAATTAGAATACAGAGCATATCAACTTCAAAAGACAGAACAGAAAGAGAAAATAAAGGAAAAAATTAAACAGTCTCCTAGGGAAATGGAGAACAATGCAGAGTGTACAAAGACATGTGTTATAAGTGTTCCATAAGAAAAAATAGAACAAAAAAGGAATAAAAAAAATATTTGAGGAACTAATGGCTGAAATTTTCCCAACCTTTATAAAAAATATAAATATCAATATCAGAAGAGGACAACACAGCCCAACAGAATACATCCAAAGAGACTTACTCGGAGACACCTGCTATTCAGAATATCAAATGCCAGAGATAAAGAGAGGACTCTGAAAGCAAGAGGACAGAAATGCATTTCATACAAGGGAAGCTCAATTAGACTAAGTGCCAACCTTACATCAGAAACCATGGTGACAAGAAAGCAGTGGTTTTATATATTTAAGGTACTTCAAGAGAAAAACTGCTAGCAAAGAATTCTTGATCTGCAAAACTGTCCTTCAAAAATGAAAGTGAGGGAGTGGATGCTGCTCAAATAATTAATTGCCTGCTTCCCATGAACGAGGTCCTGGGTTAAATCCCCAGTAACTTCCAAAAACAAAGAAACAAACAAACAATCCAACTCTCATAGGGCAACAGATGTAAGTCAGTTGTTTAGTGCATTTTTCCCATGCATGAAGCCCTGGGTTCAATCCCTGGTACTTCCAAAATGAAATGCAGGTGAGTTTAAAATCACCACAAACAAAGAAAAATTGAGAGTTTATTACCAAAAGACTGGACTTAAAAGAGATAATAAAGGGACTGCTGTGGCCTGAATGGAAAAGACAAAAGTGAGAGATTTGGAGAAGAGTATAGAAATGAAGATGATTAGTAAGGGTAACTAAAAGGGTAAAAAGACATAATAGTAAGATAAAGCAACAGAAATTCAAAGGAGAAAATGGACAAAGTAAGTAATGCCTTTCTAGTAATAACATTGAACATTAATGAGTTGTACTCCCCAATCAAAAGTCACAGACTGACAAAATATAGAAAAAAAATCCATCTATATGCTGCCTACAAGAGAGTCACATTAGATGGAAGGATGAAACCAAGCTGAAAGTGAAATGTTGGAAAAAGCTAGTCCACACAAATCATAACCAAAAAGATTTGGAGTAATGATACTAGTATCAGACAAAATAGGTTTTAAATGCAAAACTGTTATAAGAGAAGAAGAAGGTCATTATATATTCATAAGAGTGGCAATTCACCCAAAAGAAATAACAATCATAAAAATACATGCACACCTACTTCTCTGTCTTGCCCTCTTCACCGTACTGCATGGGTTCTTCTCCATCTGCTTCTCTCTTTCCCACCTGCTCCACTTCTCCTGTTCTGTCAATTCCTCCCATCTTTGGTTTTCCTCCTCCCCTGTATAATCTGCTATCTTCAGCTTCCATTGTCATATTTGTTACATCTACTCATTGCGGGAAGAAGAACCAATGACCACTTTTGGAATTATGGTGGTGATGAATGGCCAAGATAATCTACTGGGAATCTCTTGGTTTGACAGTACCTTGATCCCCATTTAAACAGTGGTAGTGTCTAGAATTACTTTTCAAAAAGAAGCAAACCTTTTTATAACAGGACATGCAATATTGAAGTGTTCAAAATGCAGAGACTAAGATAAGAACACTTAAATCATATGGTTGGAGTGGAATACATCCTTTGACATGCTCAAGAGCCTATTCTTTTTTTTTCATTCGGAAGCAACAATTGCAGTCCCCTTCCCAAATTATTCAACTAGCTGATTACATGTCACTGCTGGGGTGATCTGTCAGGAACCACACTTGGGATCAGTTATAAACTCCAGAGTGCTTAATGCAGTGCATGGAATTCAGTCAGCTTTTGCTGAAGCTATGTCATATTGTCAATATCATCCCTCCATAGGATACCTGTGGCATGACAATGATCATGAAGAACAGGATAAAGTCAAACCTAAAATCAAAAGGAAGGAAGAATCCAGCTCTCTTTTCCAAAGACGATGGGCGAATGCTTTACTCTTAGAACTTAGACAAAAATGTCCACCCAAATTTGTGTAGCAAAAGTCTGGAGAAAAACCTGTCCTGGTGGATCATACAAAGAAAGAGGCAAAGCTATACTAGAAGCTGTAATTTGAGGAGAAGGGAACACAAAGAATGTCTAACAGGTAATGAACACTAAAGGTCCCAAATGAAACAAATGAAACTCCAGTGAATGTTGGACAAGATTTCTCTTGTCCATTATCGTACCTCATCTCTATGACAGGCTGTTGAACTTTAAAATGCTTTGTCACAGCCTCACATTTGTCTGAAATATGCTTGTTTTTAAAGAATGATGGTATTACCATCTTGTTTTCTGTATGAACACATCTTATATATCTTTTGTAAAGTATGGAAAAAAAAAACATGTCCACCAACAG
This sequence comes from Tolypeutes matacus, assembly GCA_026826555.1. Lineage (NCBI taxonomy): Eukaryota > Metazoa > Chordata > Mammalia > Cingulata > Chlamyphoridae > Tolypeutes > Tolypeutes matacus. Next base: position 38,772,811 of record JAKSZT010038599.1, read on the forward strand.
ATGATTGGACAAACAAAGTGTGGTATAGGCATACAATGGATTATTATTTAGCTGTAAATGGAAGGTAGTTCAGATGCATGCTACTACATGGATGAACCTTGAAAGTATATTATCTTAAGTAAGCCTGACACAAGAGGTCATAAATTATATAATTCTAATTTTATAAAATAAGAGAATATGCACATTCACAGAGAGAAAACAGAGTTCAAATTACCAGGAATAGGTGGAAGGGGGTGTTTTTCTCTCCAAGGCTTTTTACAGCAAATACCATGAAATGGTTTTGCTTGAACAATGGGAATTTATTACCTTACAGTTTTAAACCAAGAGAATATCCAAACCAAGGGACCATCAAGGCTGTAATTTCTTCCCAAAGATTGCCTGCCAGCAATTCTTGGTTCTTCTGCCACATGGCAGCATCTGAAGGTTTTTCCCTTCTCTTCTGGGTTTTGCTGATTTTTGCTTCTCTCTCTCTCTCTCTCTCGCAATGGAATATAAATATTCCATTTATAGAGGACTCAAGTAAGAGGATTAAGACCCATCATGAATGAGGTGAGTTACACTTTAGCTGAAGTAGTCTCATCAATAGGTTGTAATTACAATGGATTTACAATAGAGTAATGCATAATGATGGCAGGTGGTATATAATTTGTGCCTCTGAATCATGCGTGGGAGTAGATGAGATGGGAAATTTTGTATTGTGTATATGTTACCACAATTAAAATTTTAAAAAGTGACACTAAGGAGACAATGACAATTAAATGCAATACATGACCTAGACTTGAACTAATAACAGAGGAGAAATGCTCAAAAAGTCATTATTGGAACAGATGAAAAAAGTGAAATATAGACCACATTCTTTATATAAACGCTAAATTTCTTAAACTTGACAGCTGTATTTAAGGTAGTTATATGAGTGAGTGTCCTTGCTCTTAAGAAATGTACATGGGAGTGTTAAGTGTTAAAGAAGCATGATGCATGGAAGCTACTTTCAAATGTTTAGAAAGATGGATGTAACAAATGTGGCCAAATGCTAATAGTTGGTAAATTTGGGTATCTATTTGGGGAGTATGTTGGAGTTCTGTTATTGTTGTTTTGGTTTATTGAAACTTTGCTGTAATTTGAAGTTATATCAAAATAAAAGTAAAAAAGATGTAGGCACTTAACCTGGGTCCCCCAATATACTTGAAGCACAACTGTCAAAACTGAAGGTAGAAATAGACATTTCTACAATTATACTTGGAAACTTCAATACACCACTCTCAGCAATGAATAGAACATTTGGGCAGAGGATAAGCAAGGAAACAGAGAACTTAATTAATATGACAAATGAACATGACCTAACAGATATTTATAGAGCCTTACACCTCAAAAACTGGAGAATAAACACTCTCAAGTGTTCATGGATCCTTCTCCAAGATAGCCCACATGTTTGATCACTAGGCAGGTCTCAATAAACTGAAAAATATTCAAATTATACAAAGCTCTTTCTCTGATAATAGTGGAATGAAGCTGAAAATAAATAACAGGAAGAAAAAGGGAAAATTCATAAATACATCAAGATTAAACAACACTCTTAAATAATCAGTTTGTCAAAATCAGAATTGCAAGAGAAATGAGTAAATATCTTGAGACAAATGAAAATAAGAGCAGAACATATAAAAACATAAGGAGTACAGTGAAGGTAGTGTTGAGAGTGAAATTCATAGTTTCCAATGCTTACATTTAAAAAAAAGAAGAAAGAAAAAAATAATAATAATAAAAAAGAAGAAAGCTAAAATAGAGGACCTAATGCACACATTGAGGAACTAAAAAAAAAAAAAAAAAAAAAAAAAGAGGAGCCAACTAATCTCAAAGCAAGCAGAAGGAAAGAAATAAAAAAGATTAGAGCAGAAATAAATGAAATTGAGAACAGGGAAAAAAAAAAAGAGAGAGAGAATCAACAAAACCAAAAATTGGTTTTTAAAGAAGATCAACAAAATTGACAAACTCTAGACTGATAAAGAAAAAAGAGAGAGAGGAAATGTAAATAAATAAAATCAGATTTGAGAAGACAGATTCCCACTGATCCTAAAAAATAAAAGAGATTATAAAAGGATATTATGAAGAAATATATACCAGCAAACTAGAAAACATAGATAAAGTGGACAAATTCCTAGAAAGACATGAACAAACAACAGTGACCTTACAAGAAATACAAGATTCAACAGACCAATCACAACTAAAGAGATTGAAACAGTCTTCAAAAAACTCCCAAAAATGAAAAGCCCAGGTCCAGATAGTTTCACCAATCATTCAAAGATATCTAATACCAATCTTGCTCAAACTCTTCCAAAAACTTGAACAGGAAGGAAGTTACCAAACTCATTCTAAGAAGCTAACATCACCCTAATACCAAAGTCAGAAAAAGGTACTACAAAAAAAAAAAAAAATTACAGACTGTTCCATCCCAACTCCTGGAGGACATGAGGTTGGAGTAACTATGAGACCAAAGAATACACTCAGCAATGAGTTAAACATAAGCTTTATTGGAACTTCAGATCAGAAGAATGTTTCCGAAGGCAGCAGTCTAGAGAATGAAGATGATGCTCTGCACAGAGGCAGGAAAATGAGGAGCAATATAAAGGGTTTCAGAACAAAGGCGTTCCAAAGGGTATGAGAGTAGAGTTTCTGCTAATGCACAAATGGGGTCTGGTGCTGTTATCAGAGAAAGGGAGTATACAGTCTTGAGAAAATATAGCTTATATAGACCATTTGTACATTCTTTTCGCTCTGGGGAGGTTTGTTATTTTCTAACTTGTGTCCAGAGTACACAGGTGGCTACAAGCTACATGTTTCATTTAAGGAAGGAGAGAAAAGACCCTGCATCCCCACAATTCACCTTCACATAGTAGCCTACATTGACTATAGGACACGCATTGCTTCCATGTTCTGCAGCAACAGTAGAACAGACAAGAAAATAATATGAGTTCTCCACCAAAAGCTAGTAAATCTATAAAAACATGACTCCAGGTCCAAGAGAGTGAATTAAATCAATTAGGGTATCGATAGCTACATTATACATGTGCTGTATGTACTCTTGCATGTGATTTAAATCTTGTGAATTATTATGGAGTGATATATACGCACAGGATTGAACATTAATGAGTGCACAGGTTGCATTTTGTGCAACATCAAGAATATTTAAAGCCATTCTATTCTGTAAAACAACATTATGCAATTGGGTAGTTTCTTAATTTGGTAAATAAATCAGTATTTTGGAATCATTAGGGGCTTGAGCACTGTGATTGTCTAGAGCAGTTATGTGTATTTCAGTGACAATTACAGTACCACCTGGCACAAAAGTAGCTAATGCATAGAACCACTAAGGGGTGCACTTTCTCTATATCTAATATCTAGCCTTGACCATCACCCAGTTGCTGGGAGAATGGGGTAATGAGTCTTTTTTTTTTTTTTTTTTTTTTTGCTTGCCTTCACCAAGAGGCCCCGGAAACCGAACCCGGGGCCTCCGGTAATGAGTCTTATAAAGTGGTGGGTACCTATGGCTGTCCCACATGCCTCATCCAGTCCAATTATAGGGCAAATATACTGACTATTTTGCCCACAAGTGAGTAACCACCCTTTAGGGGATGGATAAGCCCGAGTTAACAAGTGGTAGGCCTGCCATTGAAAAAGACTATCATTTCTTAGTTTGACATTAAATTTCACAACTCAGGGGGGTAATCATCCCACTTCATGGATTATTTCTTGTCATTCCATGCGGAGAGGGATGATGCAATCAAGGGTGACAGATTCAGTTGTTAACCATCCTAAACTCATAAACTGCCTGTCCTAATAAAGGCTTAGGCTTATTTACCAGCCCTTGCAAAGGAAAGAATATAATTACAAGTCTCATTAAAGCTGGATTTCAGTTTTAAAGGAAAATGTCTTGTTTCAAACTTGTTGATGCCTCATATTCTGCCAGGCCAGCAAGGTGTTCCACACTGTCCAATTCCAAGAGTTACATTCCAGGAAAGATCAGTAGCACCCTAGGATGGTAGATCTGTTCAAACCCAACATTGGGTCCGGTTGTGGGCATGGTTACTGCCAAAGCACTTTGTAGAAAGGAATTGGCTAGGGCACTAGGGGAAAAAAGAAAGATGTTTAGGGGAACAATAAGTGAGAGATCATGCTGGCCTAACAGTATACAAGAAATATTTCCATTAGAAGATAACAAAATAGTAGTGTTTATCAGGAGGCTTTCATTACTATACCTTTTCCCCTTTTAAATTCTTTGAGTTTTCCTCAGTGACATAAAAATCTAGTTTAGGCATGAGAAGAGTCCACATATATACACATAGAGCACCAGTGGGAATAGGAGACCCTGAATTATTAAAAAAGATTTTTTACTGGTATTTTTATTATTTTGTGTGTAAACTGTGGTTTATAACAATGTTGTGGATGACTTCTATTCTCCACAGGCTTAAGATTCCTAACCAGTGAGGCTGCATAGGCCAGTACCATGGCCAAAGGACCTCATTTTCCCTAGTTTATATAGTTTGAGGCATAGGCAACAATAGATTATTATTACTCTTCCTTTGGGCTGTAGCGTGGCTGGACTTTTAACTTGTATTCTCAATGTCTTCCTTGGTCCTGCTAATAACATTTCAACTGGAGCAGTGGTCTGCTGTGTTAAATTTTAAAGGGTTAAGGCTGAATAGAGCCACTTAGCACATGCAGGAGGATGTACACTAGCTGAGAACAGTCCACGTACCATGCATTTTCTGGAACTGTTCCTATGCCGTCTTTAGGGGGCACTTCAATGACCACCTTGGGGGTTGTAATTTTGGCTGAAGAATCTTCCACATAAGACACTGGGCCTAGGATCTCATGCCTTTCAGTACTTAATGGGCCAGAATTGAAGACACTGTGCTGTAGCAGGTAAGCTTTCCACTGTTAAGGTATTTAATTGCACACTATTATAGCTAGGCTTGTTCACAGTACACAAAATCCACCCCTGCATGAGGATGGCAGTCTTCAGACCAGAAAAGTTGGGGTTAATCCCTCCACTTGCAGCAACATTTGCTATGTGGCACATAGTAGCTTGTCTAAGGGTCATTGTTATAATTCAGCCTCTTTCCCCAATTGTGACCAAAACCCAAGGGATTCTAGTTTAGAATGATACCTTTGCCACAAACCCCACCCAAAGCCAATATTGGTACTGGCCACATCCAATTACAGGTAAGTCAGGTTCCATCTCCCTTAGTGCTTGAGCCTGTGCTCTTACTCTCTTTGCTTTTTTAAAAGCAGCCTCCTGTGTGTCCTCTCACTCCCATGCATAACCTTTCGTGTTTAGCATCTACAATGGTTTTAGTATTTGACCTAATGAGGGATGAATGGTCTTCATTACCCAAACAAGTTTAGAAGGGCCATCAATTGTTTTGGAGTCTGTGGTGTGAGAAAACATTGTACTATATCAACTAAGCAGAGGTTATATTTTTTTGTCTTGCCTGACCAAAAACACCAAAGAACATGACTGAACAGCCAGGACCTTGAAGCTTCTCTCAAATGATTGCCCGTTCCCAGCTTTCAAGATGACATATTATTGTCTGTGAAGTTTCTTTTAATTCTGAATTAGAATTACTGTTTAACATAATATCATTTTAATGGAATATGGTTACAGCCAAATGTTTCTTCCATAGGGCCAGAGCCTTTGCAAGAAGACTGTGACAGCTTGTTGGGTTCTGTACCTAGCCTTGGGGAAGCACTTTGGAAGTGCATTGTTGGCTTTCCCACTTGAAGGCAAATGCAGGCTGACTTGACTTCTAGGAGATACTAAAGAAAGCATTAGCAAAGTCTAAAACAAAGTGACAGTGGCATAACATGTTGTAACAGGATTCCATATTGACCATACAGTATGAAAAGAACTTTGAGTATTTATTATTATACCCACTTTTCCTAATTCCTTAATTGTACCAGTAACTCCCAGGAGCCTTCCCAGAAGTTTGTACTCTTTAGTCCCACAATTCTTCAGGTGAGGGGCCCATTACCAGGAACCACTTATCTTGTCCCCTTAACACTGCATATATTACTGTGCATTGGAGGCAGAATTCTCCTATTGTAGTCTGTAAGGTAGCATTTTGGAGAATGTCTATTCCTCAGATAATTTTGGGAATAAGAGAAATATATACCGTATACCTCTGGGGAGGTAACTGCCCAATTTGTAAAATCAAATTTTGTTCCTTAGCACAAATTTTTTCCACCCCATAGCCATCTATAGCCAGTACTGGCCCATGGAATCGCACTACTTAGTAATGAGTTGAAGTACATTCAGCTCCAGTATTTACTTAGGCTAACATGTTGCTGATTAGTAGGGGACCAATGAATAGTTAACTCACCTTGTGTCCTTTGATCCTATGTGTCCCAGGCTACTGTCCTAATCTGGGGGTCTTGACCCTCCACTATGGTAGTAAGAAGGGCACCTGCCATGGTTCTTTGGAGGAGCAGAAGCCTCCTGGGTGTGGGGCAACAGTCCTTTTCTTGCTTTCACTTCTCCCCCAGGATTCTGAGGAGATGGTTTTGTTAATCTTTTGTCCTTAGGGAGTTTGCTCCAAAGTTTCACTAAAAAGGCATTTGGCTGCCCATCAATTGTTTCTAGATCAGTGCCCACAGCAATACTATCTACCCACATTTACTTACAGGACACAGGATTAGGACCATCAAGCCCTCGGAGCATCCTTCCTGCCATCTGAACCCCAGCTTCTTCCTCCTCAAACGCTTCTGATTCCCATAGATCTGATATAGCCTGGACAGCTCATGACACAGGATGCCTCACTAGGGGCCTCAGGATTGACACCAGAGGTCATCATGATGGCTGGGAGTGGTATGCAGCACAGTATATTTCATCCCTGTTGTAAGAGGTTCAGTATCAGGCCCCACAAAATTGGCAGCATAAATGACATGCTTCATCCCCAACCCCCACAAAATTTATTGGGACTCCCTTGTACATATCATAATGCTTTCCTATTGCAGCATTGAGAAATCTCCCACTGTCCTTCAGTATTTGATGGTGTCATCAATAAATGATGGGATTTCTTTTTCTTCAGGTTTATCCTGTTTTGTGTTCTTTGAATTCGTGGGTGGACTATTCATGTCTTTTGCTAAGTTTAGGAAGTTCTGTGTAATTAATTCTTTGAATATACCTTTGTCCTCTACTCCCTTCTTCTGGGACTCCCAGAAAACATATATTAGTATTCTTCTTGGTGTCCTTCAGGTCTCTTAGACTATTTTACTTTTTTTTACAATTCTTTTTTCTTTCTGCTCCTTACCCTGTCTCATGTCAATTGCCTTGTGTTTGGATTACTGATTTTTAATTCTGCCAGCTCCAATGTCCTCTTCAATTCCATTATTTCTGTTCGATTCCTTTTTAAAATTTCATCCTCTTTACTAAGAATCTTATATTAGTCATTGATTGTTTACCTAATGTCTTTTAGTTTTTTGTGATTTCCTTTATCCCTTTGTGCATGCATAAGATAATTTTTTTATAACTTTTGTTTGGTATGTTCTCATTCTCGACTTCTTCCTTGATGTTTTCTGGGTATTTATCCTCATTCTTTGGATGGACCATCATTTCCTGTTTCTTTGTTTTTCTTGTACAGTTTTGCTTCATAATCTATATTTTAATATTTTAAAATATTAATCTGGGGTTTATTCCCTGAGATATTTGTTTCTTGATTTTAAATCCATTTGGTGTTAAGACAGAGATTTTCTTGAACTCCAGTCTTCCTGTCCAAAGCAAATACTGAGTGAAGTGATCTCCTTTCCTTTTCTGCGCCTGTGTCTTATTTTGGGACTGTGTTATTAGTTATTTTTTAGTTCCCCTGTTTATGAAAGCTGGAATGTTCCTCGTGTTTCCCAGGAGATCTCCCCCTTTCAGCTGTTTAAAGCAGACAACATGTTGCCCCAGGTTGTGTGCCTCTACATTTTCTCACACTTGTTTTGTTAGCTTAAGGTGCCTTGCCTGTTGGAAAATTCTGGTAAGTGGGCACTCCAGAGAGACATTGCCAAGTCAGTCGTTTCCATCCAATACAAAGCCAGGGGCCCAGGAAGAGGGCACAGACCAGCTAGAAAGTACCCTTGGAAGGAGTTCAAGAAGGGTACCCGGGGCTTCTTCCTTGGCTGCCCAAAGCTGAGCTCCTAACCTAATAAAGCCAGTTCTTGCACTTGGCTCCTGCAGCCCTGAGGAAGTATAGAGTCTTTAACCTCCTCCACTGCTGACTTTGCCAGGACAAGTTGACCCCAGTGATCCAATGATGCTAATCAAATGCCATGACCAGCGATTGGCCATGCATATTCTTGGTTTTGGAGAAGAGGATTTTTAAATCTCTTTCTGTCACCAAAGATCCAGCCAGTGTCTGGACCCCATGGTTGTCTGCTATGAGAGTGGGGGATGGATGCCAATAACTGCCATGTAGCGAGATTATTTTATTGGACTTTACCATAAGGTATCAGCCTCTTCCTTTCACACTTCTCTGGATTCTGTAAGTGTTCTACTAGCCACTGGCATTTCAATACAGTAGTTTCAGAAGATTCCTTCCTGTTTAATATTTATTTTTGTAGAGGACTGAATCCTGGAACTTCTTACTCTGTCATCTTCCCATAGATCCACTTTCCCAAATATTCTTTTAATTCATTTAGTATTTTGTTTATTAATTACTGTCTTATACAAGCCTGAATTCGTTTTACATTTTAAACTACGAATTTTTTTTAAACTCACCTAGATAAGTAATTAGATTTCTTATAATGCCAAATCATTGTACATATGTGAGTTTGTTTATGACTAATAGAAGTGCACTTCAAGATGTTTCTGTATGCACATACTTATTGTAATATCTTTTAAATATATTATGAGAGCATGGAAATTAGGAAGCTATTGAGTAACTTACCTAAGTGGGGAAATATTTGAAAACATTTGTGAATATTTTGTGTCAAGTTTCTAAATAAAATATTAGCAAATAGTATCTGGCATACACACACAAAAAAACCCACACCATGATTAAGTGATTATATTTAATATATTCACGGATATTTCTTTAATGGAATAGCCATTGACAAAAATTGAGATATTAGCAATTCAAAGAGGTAAGATAAAATATCACCTTCATAAGTAGCAACGTGGCATCCTATAAAATTTCCTTAATAGAGTGGGAGAAATGTATATTTCCTTTCTTTCTCAAAAATTACTATCTTGACCGAAGTTATTAGTGAAAAAAACAAAATTAATCCATGAAATTTAGGAAATTGTATCAATTAGCATTATTACCAAAGTTCTCTGTGTTACCAGTCAATAAAATGAAAAATTTAAGGAAATAAGTGTATAAAACTTGGAAATTTGAAAACATATTTTCAATATATTTGGTCCTATATCTGCCTGATGAATCTTGGAGAATTATATAAAATTTTAAATGAAACAGGAAGATCATTTAAGGTGATCAGCTTTAAAATTATTACAAAATATAAATAACTCTTCTAGATATTAAGTGCTAAAATTCTCAAACACATGAAAGAAAAATTTCAGTTTCATACTTTTAAATTCACTGAAAAATACATTTAAAAATAAATGGATTGCTTCTCGACCTTTTGGCTAAGATCAAGTGTAGTATGTGCCATTTAATATGTGATATGTCTTCTATCCGATGACAATATATTAAATGGATTTTTGGAGCTGGGAGCTGAAATAGGGTTTGCTCTGTCCACTCCATGTATTGACCTGGTATTGCAGAATTTCCAGGAAAGATGCACCCCCTCTGGGGGAAAAGAAAAGAAAAGAAAAGAAAAGAAAAGAAAAGAAAAGAAAAGAAAAGAAAAGAAAAGAAAAGAAAAGAAAAGAAAAGAAAAGAAAAGGAAAGTATGCGTATAAAAAGAAATTCCTGTGAGTGCTGTATAAAATAGAATTAAATACATGGTGGGAGAATGCATTCCCTTTGAAGTGAAAGGGTATCAAAAGAAAAAGTGCCAAATGTTGTTAAGTAGCTCTATAAATTTGATGCTTTCTCCCAAACGATCCACAGCATTTGCTGAACAAAATAATAATTTTGAAATAAAAAAGGAATGGTGGATAAAGACGCAAGAAAACTGGAGGAGGAGGTGGGAAGAAGTATATATAGGGTGACGTTGTAGGAAAAATATACTTTTCAAATGGATTTGTATTTGTACTTAAGTACCAGAGAGAGCAATGATATAAAACACAACTCAGAGCTTAACCTTAAATATTTGTGTTATAAGTGAAAAACCCCTAAGATATTATATTATATGAGACAACTAAAATCTACCTCATGTTATACAGTAAGGTCTATTTGTATTAATTAAAAAGCATAAGCATGTTAAACTGAAATATTTAAAATATTGGATAAAATATAAAAACAGCTTTACAACTCAGCTTTTTTTACTTGACAAGAAAACAAAAATCAGCATACTCTCAAAATAACGGAAAAACAGGAATTTATATGTGCATGCTTTTACCAAATCTTAACCTGATTCTTTGAAGATGCACAGGATGTGGTTTGGGCAGGGAATAGGAAGGTCTAAAGGCTTCCAAAACCACTCTTTCTCCTTCACCACATTCACATAATGCTAGATTCCCAGGATAAACCCTCAATGTAAAAATGAATTCCATTACACCAAAGTTTACAGAAAGGAAATTTGCCTGTTTTGACTTTTTGCTGTATGGGCAGGAAAAAAAAAGTTCCCTGGAATTTCTTAACAGAAGTCAGCCCTCATGTGGATTTGTGGTTGAAGTTCAAATTAGAATTGCTCCTTTGGAGAAACTTTGACACTGCCCCATATGCTTTCCACAAATTAAATTCTAAGGTGAAAAAGCAGCTCCTGTTAACAATGTTTTATGACTTAAATGTAGAAAAAACACCAGGGACCAACAAATTAGCACAATGATATCAAATATTAGAGTTATTTGAATTGAAATATAAAATTATCTTATTTAATATGTTTATAGGTATAAAAATAAAACATGAAAATATGAACAAGGATTAAGAACTTAAAATTAATAATCATGAAATTTTGGTAAAGAACTAAAGAGGATTTCTTGGCATGGAAAACTCAACAAATGAAATTTAAGACTCCATGGATAAATTAAAAAGTAGGTTCAAGATAGTTGTAGAAAGTAATACTGATCTAGAAGAGAAATATGAAGACATCTTTGAGAGTAAATTTCTGAGAAAAAAATGGGATAGAAAATATAATAGAATGGTTAAGAAATGAAGAATATACTAAGATGTCCCTGAAACCAGAGCTGTTGGTCTTTGCCTACTTGATGCTTTCTCTCTCAAATATTTTTCTTTACCTCTTATCATTACCATTTTCTGTGCAGTCTACAGAACTAAGCCTTTTGCTCATGTTCATGTAACCTCATTTCTAAAATACTTATATTTTTACGTTTTAGCAAAAATAATTTTAGACTTACAGAAGTTGCAAATGATGTATAAGAATTCTTGGATACACTGAAGGAGTTAATGCTAAGGATTTTGCCTAATGGTGATTTTCTGTTTTTGTCCCTTCTACATTTATTACTTGAAATCCTACACTTACTCACTTCTACAATTGTAGAAGCTGAGCAAGGTATGATTAGTATAATTTACACAGTCTCCAATTATCTCCCCACAAGAAATTATTAATTACAAAGGATAAAATATTAATTTTATAGTAGAGAAAACTCTAGACATCACCTTTACCCAGTAATCTGAACTGAGGTTATTATAAATATGCTCTATTTATGGCAAAATGCTCTCTCAACCACCAGCCAGCATTATGGTAGTGGAAAACTATTTGAATCATTTTTGCCTCAGTTTCTTTATGTAGAATATGTATTTAAGATTAATATCCTGTTCTCTGATTTCTTTAAAAAACACATTGAGCTCATTTACATAGATCACTAAGAGTAATGCCAAGCAATTTAATAGTCATCAGACTTAAGATATAAAATATATATATATAACAAGAGATAGATGAGAGATAGACATCTATATATCTTGATTCTACCCCTCTTAAGTTGCATTCTACCTCTCTTTTCCATTCACAATTAATTTTATGAGAGTTGTCTACATATTTTCATATTTTCTTACCTCATATTTCCTTTCTGTTCCCAACATTTCATTGAAATAGCTTGTGGAGGGATCAGCAGCAAACTTCCTAAACCATATAAAATTTTTTATTCATTTTGCTTTCATGACCTAGATTTGAATACTATTTCCTTCATCTATTGAAATTCTTTCTTTGGGTTTTGACAAACCATACCTTACAGTTTTTCCCAACATTCATATTTACCTTTTATTAGTCTCATTTTTATTATGATGCTGTCTGTTTAGTAATTGAGGGTGTTATTTATTTACTAATTCAGTTAATATTTATTGAGTACCTTCCTTCTGCTCAGGCGACCAAAGGGAACTGAGAATGCAGTGATGACCAAGGTAGTGGAGGTCATCAGCTTCTAGTTCCCATAATTTATTGATCAATGCATAAGCAAGAAAAAGTAAAATAAATAAGATAAACAGACTCTTTGGTTTGGAAGGGAAATACAAGAGAAGAGAAAGAACTACAGAAGTTTATGATGACATTTCTGCTGAAATCTGAAGGTTGAGACAAAAGCTGGGAAAGGCACTCTACACCAGGGCAACTGGATATGAAAAGAGCCTGAATTTGAGCTAGTTTGACATTTTGGTGTGGAGTGAGTTGCTGTGTAGTGCTTTGTGGGGACACAGGCTCATCCATAACAGAGATTCTCAGCAAGTAACTATTTTATTACTTATACAGCATAAAGGGCACAAACAAACAGGAGAAGAGCTCCATCACGCCAGTCAAGGGAGGCCAAATAATTCAGGTCATGTTTGGTGGATGGCCTCTCTGCACACCCTGCTTTAAGTCAGAGATGAGGGACCTTGAGCTGCCTGAGGGATGGGTTTTTATATACCCCCAGGGAATCCAGTCAAATAGCTTGTGGCTGTGTAGCTAGAAGGGCTCCACCAGCAGTCACTCCTTCTCCACACTCTGCCTTCTCCTCTCATAATTCCAACTTGTTAAGTTTGTTGGAGGACAGGATTTGATGCAAGGTAGCCAAGACTCGTGCATTCATTGATGAAGTGTGGTAGTGGCACCTTCATCATAAATTTGGAATAGCCACAAAAGGAGAATCTCAACAGGCTTCTGTCTATACCTTTATTTCTATCTCCCCTGTGGTTAGCTCTTACTTTGATTTTTCATCTCCAGAACCCCATCTACTTGCTCAGGAGAGGCAGCCATGCCTTTGAGCAAAAAGTAAGTTTCAAGTAACTATTGTGAAGAGTTTCCACACTGGCAAGTTGCTGGGGCTTGCCCAAGTGTTTTGGGTTCAAGTTATGTCAAGGTATTATATTTCTTGGTAGCCTGTTTGTCACATTGAGACCTATAATCGCCCCTGTGCTACAGAATGGGTACATATTGAAACCACTGCACACAAACAAGGAAGAAGAAGAAAGGTTTTGACTAAGTGAAGGCTGGTGGATGGACATGAATGTGTCCATTACTTCCTCAGCAGATTGAAGAACAGGCAGGGGCTCATGTGTCAGCACTACACTGTGCACAGAGTTAGTGGGGGAGATAGCTTTGTTAGGTATACAAGAACCACATCATGTGGAAAGGGCATTAAAGAGCCTGATAACAAGCTCGACTTTATCATCAAAGAGTTAGAAACAGAAGAGTGACAAAACAGCGTATATTAAATGTGTAATAACTCACTGTGTTTGCTGAAGAATGAGTTATAGAAAAAGCTGGACAAACATGGAAGAAGGAAGAGGATTAAGTAGATACTACAAAGATATTCCTGAGATATTATCCATTCAAACATAATATTTGAGCAGGGAGCACCAGGTTTTGAGACCTACTGGCATGCATGTGGAAGTTTGAGGGTATGACTGGAAACAAGATTCACATTTTATTTATTGGTATTAGTCACTGAGTAAAAGTGTACTATTTTTTATAAGAAGTGAGGGAATGGAAGTAATGGCACAAATATTCAGAAGTTGGCGTCTATGTTCTTGTTTCCATTTATGAAATAAGTTACACTCTTTATAAAAAAGTATAAAACCATCTTATTATGCATTTACTTATAATTATTCCCTACACAATTGTGTATATAATGCTTGGTTAAACCATACTTATTTTAAAGATTTAACTCAATCATCATGCCCCTGGGAGGTACTCCTTGAACTCTGCCTCCCTCCCGTTATTTCAATCAAACCCTCATGCCTCATAGAGAAAAACATTTTCAGAGCTTACACAATATCATTTACCTCACTGAATAATACATATATTTGTCCTCGGTGTAGGTGAATGATACTGCCGAGATGGCCCATATATATGCCTAACCACACAGACACCAATAATGAGTCACCAGATTTTCATGAGAAGAAACTTTATTGTGTAGTTGAACAGCAAGGAGATTGGAGAAAAGCCTCAGATCAGTCTTCTATATCAGCACTGGCCCTGGAGTTTTGTACTCTCTGGGGAAGGCAGGCATAAGTGACTGGCTAAGGAGGGAGTGATGTGCCAAAGGCTAATACAGTTAGTTTGGAAAAGGTGTCTGAGTGGGTGGCTAAGGACGGGGTGAGATGCTATAACCAATGCAGTTTGGAAAAGGCAGAGTTAAACAGAGCATGATCAGTTGCAATAATGCCTGTTCTTAAAATGGAGGCCTAGCATGCTCTGTGACTAGAACCGTTTGGAGCCAGCCAGCATTAATAGATAATGCAAGATGGAAAGTAAGAGTAACTTGTCTAGCAATGCAGCCAGCCTCCTATGAATAAACACGGAGAGGTGGCATTTCAACAAAAGAAATGTAGAAACCTCTAGAAACTTTTACAAACCAGTAAGAGAAGGACTACTCTGAAAAATGAGTTAGTAAGTGGCACTATCATGGGGGTTGGTTAATGGCACTTTCATGAGTAAGACTTAGTTATTTAAATATGGCTAGATTTTTAACAGAATTTCATGCCTGTTCATTGCTTAAGAATCTTTAGAAAAAATAATTAGCACACCACAGACTGATTTTCCTGAAGGAAATTATCTTTTTTTTTTTTTTTTTTTTCAAAAGACACATATTGGCAGAATGTATTTTTCAAAAATACTTGGAACACTTATGTTATTTTAAAGACTCACTTCAGATCCAAAGAAACAAATACTTTGAAAGTTTCAAGATGAATAAAAATACTACATACAAAAAGTAACTAAAAGAGAACTGGGGTGACTGTACTACTATCAGAAAAAAATAGCCTTGAAGTAAGAAACTACAACAAAAGTAAGTGGAGGACATGCTATATTAATAAAAAGGTCAATCCACCAAGAAGGTATAATAATCATCAACATTTATGCACACAGCCACAAAATACATGAAACAACATTGGCAAAACTGAAAGAAGAAATATTAAGACAGTTATACAATAACAACTGGAGACTTCAAAACACCACTTCCAAGAATGGATCACTCATCAAGACAGGATATCAGAAAGGAAACTGAAGATGTGACCAATACTATAAACAAACTACACCTAACAGATATATACAGAACACCACTCAACAACAGTAGAATACACATTCTTCTAAAGTGTCCATGGATCATTCTCCAGGCTAGAACATATGTTAGGGCACAAGACAATTAATTTTAAAAGACTGAAATCACACAAAATTTCTCTCCTACCACAATGGAATGATATAAAAATCAAAACCAAGAGGAAAACTGGAATTGTACAAATAAATGGAAAATATATGAACCATTTTTAAATAACCAACAGGAAAATTTTCTGAAATCTACTTACAAGGGAAATCAGAAAATGCTTAGACAAAGGAAAAAATTTTTTTAAAAAACCATGCCAAAAGCTATGGGAAAGAGTAAGGCACTGCTCATTGGGAAACTTATAGCTATAAATTCCTACATTAAGAAAGAATGATTTCAAATCAATAACCTAGCTTCATATCTTGAGGAAAGAAGAGTAAGCCAAACCTAACATTAGGAGAAGGAAAGAAATAATAAAGATTAGAGTGGAGATAAGTGACATAAAGAATAGAAAAACAAGTGAGAGGATCAATTAAACCAAAATTTGGATCTTTGAAAAGATCAATAAAATTGACAAACCTTTACCAGACAAAGCCAAATCAGAGAAGATGCAAATAACTATTTAGAAAATGAAAGTGGGAACATTACCACTGAAATGGCAGAAATTAAAAGGTTTATAAGAGAAAACTATGAACAATCATATGCCAACAAACTAGGTAATCTAGAGGAAATGAACAAATACCCAGAAACATAAAAATAAACCTGAACTGTCCCAAGACAAAATAAAAGATCTTAACAGACCTAACAGATCTTAACAGCAAAAAGATTGAATAAGTAATCAAATACCCCCCAATAAGGAAAGGCCCAAGACCAGATGGCTTTAGGGAGCACTGTACCAAACATTCAAACAAGAATTAACACCAATCATTCCCAAACTCTTCCAAAAAAACTGAAGAGGAGGGAATTCTTCCTAATTCATTCTATGAGGCTGGTATTATTGTGATACACAAACCAGATAGAGATATCAAAAGAAAACAACTGACCAACTTCCCTTATGAATAAAGAAGCAAAAAACAAAATACTGGCAACTCAAATCAAACTACATATATTATAATTATATCACATGACCAAGGGTGACATCCCAGGAATGCAGCAGTGGTTCAATATTAGAAAATCAGTCAGTATAATAACACCACATTAATAAAATGAAGGAAGAAACCCATATGATCACTTTAATAACAGAGCAGATTCTGACAAAATCCACTATGATTTCATAATAAAATCCCTAAGAAAAATAGGAATAAAAAGTAACATCCACAACATGATAAATACAAAAACCTCACAGTTAACATCATAGTCAATGGTGAAAGAATGAAAGCTTTCAGTGAAAGACTGAAACCTGAGGTCAGGAACAAAACAAGGATTTCCCTTTTACGACTTCTATCAAAACTATGAGGGAAGTTCTAGCCAGGGTAATTAGGCAAAAATAAAAATAAGGCATCTAAATAGGAAATGAAAACATAAAACTAACACTATTCTCAGATGATATGATCCTTCATACTGGAAATCCCAAAGAATCCACAAGAACACTACTAGCAGAAATAACCAAATTCAGAAAAGTTGCAGGGTATAAGATAAACACTAAAAAAAATCAGTTTTGTTTTTCCACACCAGGAAAGAGTAATCTGAAATGGGCATAAAAAACTAAGTCCATTCATGACAGCATCTAAAAGAATTTAAACAAAGGCACACTTAAATTTAAACTGACCGGCACACTGAAAACTATAGAACACTACTAAAAGAAATGAAAGAAAAACTAAATAAATGGCAAGATACTGTGTGTACATGTCTAAGATTTAACATTGTTACAATATCAGTACTACCTAAAGTGATCTACAGATTCAATGCAATAGGAAATTATCTTTTAATTGAATAATTTATATAAAGAACATCCAAATTGTTTTAATGACTCAAAAAGCATTTGTTGCAAAAATCAGTTTACATATATATCTTTGGATTCTAATCTTTGATTCATATTTACCTCAGTGCTTCTCAGATATAGTCACTTATGGTATTGCTTGTTATTGATTCTTTTGTTGCCCAAAAGATCTTCTGTCTTGTATTTACAGTGACATTTTCTTCCATTTATTCTTATTTTTTCCATTTTCTCTAAAAAGAAGTTTTAGGTTACAGAAAAGTCATGTACAGAATATAGGGGATTCCCATATGCCTAACATCTTTCCCACTTTCCCCTTTTCCCTGTTAATAATATTTTACACATGGATGGTACATTTGTTACAATTGATGTACAAATATTGAAACATAGCTACTAACCATGGTCTATGGTTTATATTATGGTTTACATTTTGGACCATACACTTTTATAAATTTTGATGAAATTTAACATGGTCTGTATCCCTCATTGCAAGATCATGTAGAGCAATTCTATCAGTCCAAAAAACGCCCCATGTTCCATCTATTCTATTGCTCTCTCCCTCTCCCCTCAGTAACCACGGCAAGCACCAAGCTTCAGTCCTGGAAGAACAAAATTCATAGTTACTTGCAACAACATTGATGGCTTGACATACTGGCCTGTCCTCCCACATTAGGCACTGCCTATGCTCTTGAGAGATTCCCACCGCTTTATTTGAGAACATAGAAGACTTCCCAAGATGGGAGTCCAACACCTTCCCCCTCTGAACCTATAATTTTAAGTGTACATGTTAAATATATTTATTAGAGATTTAAATCTACAGATTCTTCATATGCAGGCTGATCCCTGAAGTTCAACAGAGTTACAGCTAAATCCTACTCTCCAGTTCTTTGGGCTTATCCTGGCCAACTGACTGAAAATGGACAAGTCCCACTCCCAAAACAAGGAGTATCTACATCGGCAAGCAAAACAATTCCTTCCATCTACCCCATAGTATCTAAATCCCCTCTCAACCTGAAGCTTTGAGAGTGGACGTCATTCTAAATCCCTCAAGATTGAGGAATGAACAACAACAACAAAAAACAGATGGGGGCGTGTAACTATGGACCAAAGCAGATTTATTGTTATTGTTATTTTCTCATGTTAATGAACTTATAACATTGATATAAAAAATTAAATAAAGTAAAATGGGCATTGAAGGGAAAGGAGAGAGTAGTTATTCTGTGGTGTGCAATAGATGGCCAGTCTCAGAAACCAAAGAAGATGACAGAGTGAATGCAAGTTTCAACTCAAGGGATGACCAGCCCATTTCTCAGCACATCTTAATTTTTTGCTACCTTCTATTTGCAGTGAATAGACTGAGATTAAAGCAAAGATAAACACCTCCTTGTAAAATACAATTCAATTATTTCAAAATACAATAAATTTAATTCAAAACCAGTATTAATAAGTATCTTTTATTTTTTTAATTTCATAAATATATTTTCAGCATTCATAAAAAGCTAGAGAATTTATTTGTACTTTCAATCATGTACAAAATCAAGAAGAAATACATTTTCCATCATAGAGTTACTTTTATATAGGTAGTAAATTCCAAATATTCTATGTTAAAATGTGTAAGAAGTTCAACATTTTAGTAAGCCATTTAGAGGTCACTTATTTCCTTAAAACTATATAAAATACTAAAATTAAATCTTTTTTATAATAAACTTTATTTTTAGAGAAGATTTAGATTTACAGAAAAAAAAAACACTGAAAGTATAGGGTATTTCCATATAAGCACCCCCATATCTTCAAATATATTTTTCCCTATTATTAACATCTTTCATTAGTCTCACACATTTGTTACAATTGATGAACCAATACTGAAGCATTGATACTAACCAGAGTCTATAATTTATATTAACATTTTTAATTTGTGCTTTATAGTGTTATAGGCTTTGACAAATGTATAATGTCACATGTCTGTCATTGCAGCATCATAGTGAACAAATTTACTGCCCTAAAAATGCCCTGCGTTCCACTGAGTCATCCCACCCACTCTTTTCTGAAGTCCTGGAAGGCACTATCTTTATGTCAATGTTACATGATCTTCCGCTAACACAAGATAATAACTACAAAGCAATAAATCTGCTTTGGCCATGTGTATTAGTCAGCCAAATGGGTGCTGATGCAAAATACCAAAAATCTGTTGGCTTTTATAAAGGGCATTTATTAGGGCTTACAGTTACCAGGCCATAAAGCATAAGTTACTTCCCTCACCAAAGTCTGTTGCCATGTGTTGGAGCAAGGTGGCTGTGGATGTCTGCCAAGAGTTCAGGCTTCCTAGGTTCCTCTCTTCCTGGGGCTTTTTTCTCTCTGGACTCAGCTGCCCTGCTCTCTCCTCAGGGCCAGCTGTGGATTATCAGACAACTGGACTCTGTCTCTCTCCCTGGGGCTCAATTCTCTCTGGGCTCAGCTGCTCTGCTCCTCTGTGTGTTTCTTTCCTGGACTCCAGCTCAAAGCTTCAACTAACTCCTCTGCTCTGTCGTGTAGTTTTCTTGTGATCCCCCACCCACCAAGGAGGTAGAGATCCAACATCTTACTGACATGGCCCAATCAAAGCCTTAATCATAATTTAATCAAGTAAAAGGAAACCTCTGAATCCAATACACTCTAATACACCCAGAGGAAAAGATCAGTTTATAAACATAATCCACTATTTCTTTTTGGAATTCATCAAAAATTTCAAACTACTACACCATGGTTACACTACCCCCTTATGTATGTGTATTCCTCAATCTTGAGGGATTTATGATGATGTCCACTCTGACTGCTTCAGGCTGAGAGGGTACTTACTATAATGGGGCAGATGGAAGGAATTGTTTTACTTTCAGATGTAAATGCTCCTTGCTTTTGGGAATGGGACTTGTACATCATCGTCATTTTGTCAGTTGTCCAGGGCTAGACCAAAGAACTGGAGAGTAGGAGTTGGTTGCAACTCTGCTCTGATTCAAGGCTCAACTGACATATAAACAATTCAAATATTTAAGTCTCTGGGAGATATATTTAAGGGGAATATTGAAAATTATAGGTTCAAGTAAAAGGAGTAGAAGAATCATGAGCACGAGAGTTATAAATGAGTATAACTATGTTATATTGGGGAAATTGGTTATCATATATTCCCAAATAGGACCCGCCAAGGGGATATTGATTTCTTGCAACTATGTGCCTTGCCTTTGGTGTCCAGATGTGCCTAGGGTACACTCTTATTTGAGGCTTTGCTTACTGTGGCAGTGAGTGAAATCTGCCTGAGTCATGCATAATCATGATCTCCAGAATGATCTCCTGACTCACCTTGATATCTCTTATCCATACACACTCTTTTTTATTTGATATTTGCCCCTTTCTGTTAAGGTCTTCTTCCAAAGGCAATGCTGGTTAGTGCTTGGTAAAATTATCTCTGTGCTAGGGAAGTTCATCCCCAGAAGTCATGCCCCACATTGTGAGGAAGGTAGTGAGTTGATTTGCTGAGTTTGACTTAGAGAAAGGCCACATTTGAGTAACAAGGAGGTTTACAGGAGGTAACTTTTAAGCAGTAGTTATTATTAGAGTTAGTTTAATTTTTACAGGAATAAGATACATAAATGTAAGGATTAATATTTAAGGCTTGGCATATTTAGCCTATTTTATTTTATTAGGCACTTCCTATATATGCCAGCAATTTTTGCCACTCTAATTGTGAAAGTAACAGGACTTCCCAGTATGGGAGTTTCATATTTTGTGGGATATTGTATCAGTCTCCAACCACTGAGAAAAGACCCTATGACAACACGAACAGATTCATATGCCATAGCAGTATGCTGTAAGTGCAGTTTTCCCCATATATCACCCCACTGTCAATACCATATACAGGTGATGTACCTTTGTTACAGATCCTGAGAGAACACTCTTTTAGTTGTATTCTTAACTACATTTCTTGGCTACCCCAGAGTTCACTGAGTTATACAGCTGCCTTTTTATCCTTTAGCTTTCCTTCTAGAATTTTTGGTGGCAGTTTTTTTTTTTTTTTTTTTTTTTTTTTCATTACTTTAACTATGTTATACCACTGCCTTTTTACCTCCATGACTTCAGCATCCCTTATATATAATGTCTCTCTTTTCTCTTGCTGCTTTCAGGAAACTCTTTTTATCTTTGGCATTTAACAAATCTGATTAGTATGTGTCTAGGATTTACTCTGATTGGAGTACACTGCACTTCCTGGACATGTAGATCCAAGTCCATCATAAGAGTTGGGAAATAGTTAGCCACTATTTCCTCAAATATTCATTCTGTCCCCTTTCTTGTCTCCTCTCCCTTTGAGACACCCATAATGCATATGTTTGCATGTTTTGTGCTGTCATTCAGTTTCCTGAGTCCCTTCTGAATTTATTACTTTTTTTGTCTCTTCTACTATCTGAGTGAATTTGGATGTCGTAGATTCTACTTTACTAATTTGTTTCTCTGCCTGTTCAAATATGCTTGTGTGATTCTAGTGTATTTTTTTCTTTAGTATACTGTAATTTATTTGTTATTTTATTTTTTAATATATTTTTTATTTTAATTTTTAAAAGGTATTTAGATTGCATAAATGTTACATTATGCATAAAACTGTAGATGATTTCCATTTGTCCCACTTCCTACACCTTCCACATTTTCCCATATTAACAACATCTTTCATTAGTGTGGTACATTTGTTACAATTGATAAAAACATTTTAGAGCATTGCCACTAATTGTGGATTATAGTTTACATTGTCGTTTACACTCTCTCCCACACAATTTTGTAGGTTCCGGCAAGATATGTAATGGCCAGTATCTGTCATTATAATGTCATTCAGGAAAATTCCCAAGTCCCCAAGATGCCCCCATATTTCACCTGTATTTCCCTTTCCCTCCCCTCAGAACCTCTAGTGGCCATTGCCTCCACATGAATGATATAGTTTCTTCCATTGCTAGAATGTAGCATATTTTTAATGTCTTCCATTATGTCTTTCATTACCATAGGTCTGTACTTTATTATGAATATTTACAATTTCCCTTATATTTTCATGCAGTGTCTTCTAAATATCTTTTATCTCTTCCATCATCTCATTGCATTGATTTAGATTTGTTTGGACATCTTTGATTAGTTGTTACACTTTCTGCTTCTGCTTTTTAGTTTGGTCATTTGACTGGGCCATATCATCTTGTTATGGCTTGTAATTTTTAAAATACAATAAACTTTATTTTTAAAGAGGTTTTAGATTACAGGAAAGTTACATGGAAAATATGAGGGATTCTCATGTACCCCTGCTTCCACATTTTTAATTTTTAAATGCAGCAGTACAATTTATTATAATGTATCTATAAAAGCCACTCATTTTTAAAATGCACATTTAAAAAATGACTTGCTTGTAGTAAGGACTAACCTACCTACAGTAATAATCTAAAAAATAAAACTATCATTGTGACATTTATCAGTGCTTCACACATCTAACCAATATTGAAGGAGGCAATTACCACTGTATAACTTCTTTAAAGCCAAAAACTTAAGCACAAATCAGAATTCAAAGAAACTTCAGAATGTTCACATTTACATGCATTTTTAGCTGAACTTTCACAGACCCCACATATAACAAAACCACAGCTTTGAATCAAAAAGAATATTAAAAACATTTACGCCTTGTGACAAACTTACTCTATAGAAGCAAGGAAAACAATGAATAGTGACAGCAGTATATTTCTAGGAGAGAAAGCAATCACTTATTTCCTTTATTATAAAACAAAAGTCAGTGAGTCAACATTTTAATAACACTGACCAAGTTATTTACTATTCAAGAATTTGCTTTTCAACTTGTTTCTTTAAAATGTATCCATCCATATATTTGGATTAAATTAAATTTATACATCAAAAACATTTTGCTCAGAATTCTAATCTTAAGTATAAACCATAAATTATCATAGCATAGTCCAAACACTCTACAATAATGCTGCCATTTAGATTTATATGCTTCATCTGAAAAATGTATCCTACAAACAGGAGTTTTGCCCTGTTTCTCCAGAATAAGTCCCCATGTCTAAAACATTAAATGATAATCAAAAAAGATAGATTCAAATAATTCATGCTATGTATTTTCTTTCATCAGGCTTTGATGAAAACACAGCCATATGGTGTTGGAGCACCATCTTCCTTCTCAGTAACAGTCTTTACAGTCCCAGAAGCAGGCACAACAACCATTGTTTTATTTGTTGAAGCTGTCTTATGTTTCTCAGCAATAGTGGCACAAACACCAACAATCTATCTCACCACTTTCAAAGTCAGAGTCAGGAATTGACTTTGGTGAGAAACCTGCTACTTCTGCTGGTGCTTCACTCTTTTTAAACCTCTGTGCAGCTTTCTGCTGCTCCTGGAGTATTCTTGCCCAATAAAGGTCTTCTGTCCATATTTCAGGGTTCCTTGGATAGATGTGAAGGGCTACTTGAAAACTTCAAAATGTTTCATCCATTTTGTCCTTCAGCTCTCAGTTGTCATATTGTTCTATTTTCTGTCTTCTTATCCATTAGTTTACCCTCCCTAATAATCTTCATTTCTAAACTCTTCACCCTTGTTTTATCCTTTCAGGCTGTAGCACCCCCTTTAGTAACACTTGCAAATCTGGTCTTTTGGTAACATATTCTATCAGTTTTTGTTTATCTGTGAAGACTTTGAACTCACCCTCATTTTTAGAGGACAGCTTTGCCAGATACAGAATTCTTGGCTGACAGTTTTTCTCTTTCAGTACCTTATATACAACATTCTACTTTCTTCTCTGCTCCATGGTTTCTGATGAGAGGTCGGCACTTAATCATATTGAGTTTCCCTGTATGTGATGCTTTGCTTTTCTCTTGCTGCTTTTAGAATCCTCTCTTTATCTCTGATAGTTGTCATTCTGAATAATAGATGTCTCAGGGTAGGTCTGTTCAGAGTTATTTTGTTTGGGGTGCATTGTCCTTCTTGGATATTGATATTTATGTCTTTTAAGGGTTGGGAAGTTCACAGTCATTATTTCCTCAAATATTCTTTCTGCCCTTTTTCCATTCTCTTCTCCTTCTGGGACATCTATAATGCAAATGTTTGTGCATTTTGCATTGTCATTCAATTCCCTGAGACTCTGTTCTGTTTTTTTCCCAATTTTCTTCTCTTCTGTTCTCCTGCTTTTTCCACTTCAGATATTTTGTCTTCAAAATCACTAATTCTGTCTTTAAGCAATTCAAATCTGCTCTTATATCCATCTAATGTATTTATTTATTTATTTATAAATATATTTTTATGACAGAAGTTGTAAACTTACAAAACAATCATGCACATGTGCAGAATTCCCAAACAACACCCCTCTACCAACACACCACACCCTGGTGGAATATTTGTCACAGCTTATGAGATAATATCATCTGATTATTACCAGGTCCACAGTGTATATTTGGCACACTTTTTCCATACTCTCACATTATCAACAAAATACATCTTTGGCATAGGTGCAAGAATATTACTGTTATTACTGTTAACCACACTCCATAGGTCACTTCAGTTGTATTTTTCCCATGCTTCTCCACATTTCCACCACCCTGAAATACTGATGTACATCTGCTCTAGCTCACAAAGGACACTCTTGCACCTATACTATCAACCACTAATCTCATCCACCTCTGGGTTTACTGTGCTATTCACTCCCTAGATTATTCTCTAGTTTTATGTCAATTGGCATTTACATCCCTAGACTACCATTTTCAGCCACATCTCCTTTTACAAACCAGCTGTTGCTCACTATAATGTGTTACCATCAACTCTATATTTCCACACTTTTACAGTAAAGCTAATTAAAACTTCTACATACATTAAATATCAGTAGTCCATCTCAGTCCTCCACTTATCTCTTTTAAAAATCCACCACCTACCACCAGGTCTTGAAGATATTTTCCTACATTTTTTTCTAGAAGTTTTATGGTTTTTGCTTTTATATTTAGGTTTGATACATTTTGAGTTAATTTTTTTATAAGGTGGGAGATAGGGGTCCTCTTTCCTTCTTTTGCTATGGATATCCAATTTTCTCAGCACCATTTGTTGAATGAACTGTTATGCCCAAGCTGTGTGGGTTTGACAGGATAGTCAAAAATCACTTGATTATAGATATATCTGGTTTTTAACCATCAATTTAGTTCCATTGGTCTATGTGTCTGTCTTTATGCCATTACCATGCTGTTTTTATCACTGTGGCTAGGTAATATGACTTAAAGTATGGAAATGAGAGTCTTCCAACTTCACTTTTCCTTTTTAAAATGTTTCTGGATATTCAGGACCCCTTACCCTTCCAAATAAATTTGATAATCATGTTTTCCATTTATTTAAAAAATGCTGGTGGAATTTTTATCAGGATTGCATTGAATCTGTTTATCAATTTGAGTAGAATTGACATCTTAATGATACTTAGTCTTTCAATCCATGAGTATGGAATATTCTTCCAAATTATTTAGGTTTTTTGAAAATTTCTTTTAACAATAAGTTGTAGTTCTCTGAATACAGGTACTTTAAATTGTTGGTTAAGTTTATGCCTGCATATTTGTGTTTTATCTGTCATATTTTATTTTCACCACTCTTTTGAGGTTTTTAGTTACTTTTATTGATAAAATCTTCATTTCTAGACTCTCTTCCAGGCCTCTCTCTCCTGTCTTTTCTTTTCAGGTTGTAGCACACCCTTTAGTATTTCCTGTAAAACCGGTCTCTTGGTTACAAACTCTCTCAGTTTCTGTTTATCTGTGAATATTCTAAACTCACCTTCATTTTTGAAAGACAATCTTGCCAGATATAAGGTTCTTGGCTGGAAGATTTTTTCTCTTGCAGTATCTTAAATATATCATAGCACTGTCTTCATGCCTCCATGGTCTGGTGAGAGATCAGCACTTAATCTTATTGGGTATCTCTTATAAATTATGCACTGCTTTTCTCTTGCTGCTCTCAGAATTCTTTCTTTGTCTTTTTCATCTGACATTCTGATTAATATGTATCTCAGAGTTGGTCTATTAGGATTTTTTTTCGGATGGGACTAATTCATGCTTCTTGGACATGGATATCTATGTCCTTCAATAGGGATGGGAAATTTTCTGCCATTATTTCTTCAAATATTCCTTCTGCTCCTTTTCCCTTCTCTTCTCCTTCTGGGACACCCATGATACATATGTTTGCATGTTTATTGCTGTCCTTTAGTTCCCTGAGACCTTGTTCAAGTTTTTCCGATCTTTTCTTCATCTGTTCTTTTGTATGTTCACTTTCAGAGGTCATTTTTTCAAGCTCACCAATCATTTCTTCTGCCTCCTCAAATCTGCTTTTATATGATTCCATTGTATTTTTTTTTCTTCTTTTGTTTTTTTTTCTTTTTCTTTTTTTCCATTGTATTTTTAATTTCATTTATTGCACATTTAATTCCCATAAGAGCTGCTATTTTTTAATGTATACTTTCAAATTCTTCTTTGTGCTCATCCAATGTCTTCTTAATATCCTTAATTTCTTTTGCCATTTATTAAGGAGATTTGTTAGAATATCTATGATTAGTTGTCTCAACTCCTTTATGTCATTAGGAGGCCTATCTTCTTCCTTTAACTGGTCCATATCTTCCTGTTTCTTGGTGTGGATTTTAATTTTTTGTTGGTATCTTGGCACCTGGCTTACTAGAGTATTTATTCTGGGTACAGTTTTTCTCTTTAGTTTAGGGCTTCCTGCCCTTCTCCCTTGCTGGTTGTGTAGTAGGAACCAAGGGTGTAGTTGGTGCTATAAGCTGTAGAGGCTCAAGCTACCCTCATTGTCCCAAAGACCAATGAAGCTTCTCCAATTTTCTCCTTTGCCAGGGGTAGGGACAAAGCCACAGCTGTGTTGAATAATACAAGTCAGGCAGGCCCAGACTGTAGTTACCCAGAGAGACTGATGAAGCTTCATGCCCCTTTCTCCCCTGCCTGGAGCAGGGATGGAGCTGCAGGTGTGGTCAGCAATCTATGCAGTGCAGGTCCAAGATGACCACAGTTGCCCCAGTTGACTTCCGATTATTCAGTCTGTGCCAACTAAATGTACCTGCAGTTACCTGGATAGGCTGGTGCAGGGCCTGTCAGCTTCCTCCTTGCTAGAGGTGGGGCTGAAGCCTAGGCAAGGGCTCAAGCCAATCTGGGTGAAAGAGACCGGTATCCACCATCACTGTGATTTTCAGTCATCCTGGCTTCCCCTCATGGTGGGAGTCTGTTCAAGTATTTTGCTTTGTCCTCCTCCTTTATTTTCCCTGTAATTATTCTAATCAATGTCTGTCTTCCTAATTCACAGTGATTCTATTATGTATTTCCTAAAAATGGTAAATTGACCTTTTTTGCTTGAGCATTGTATGCTCTTTCTACTTTCCTTAGTAATTTAGTAACAACCCTAATTTCTATGTATTTGCTTTCAGTTACAAAGAGAACATCATGAGGTTATCAAGAATTCACCTGATCAGTCTGTAAAGCCCCTGGATCGAGTGGTCTTCTGGATTGAGTTTGTTATGAGCCAGAAAGCAGCCAAGCATCTTAGACCAGCTGCACATGACCTCACCTGGTTTCAGTACCACTCTCTGGAAGTCATTGGGTTCTTGCTGGCCTGTGTGGCAACTGCTGTATTCTAGGTCACAAAATGTTGTTTGTTTTCCTGTCAAAAACTTGGTAAAACAGGAAATAAGAGAAAGAGGGAATAGATTCTTACATTTTGGCAAATGCCAAAGTGGGGAAATTTCATTTATTCTCCTTGCAACAAGCTTAATGAAAACATTTAACCCCCTTCCTTTTGTCTGATTTTCGATTCCATGATGTTAGCCTGATGGCAAGTTCCCAATTTCAAGACGATCATGAACTAATGAGAGAGTCCTATCTTCCTTTGTCTTTTTTCTTGTGTCTTTTGCTCCTTTGTCCCACTTTCATGACACAGAAGAATTTAGGATATACTATTTATAAAGTCAATATTTTCATTTTTTAACCTAAAGTGCTATGCTGACTAGCAATATGCTTATTCCTGGAGCATGCCCAATATTTGAGCTGCATTGAAGGGATTTGGAAATGGAGATGACTAAATTCAAATGTTCTCATACACCATACAAATCAGGGACACATAACAGAAGATTAGTTTATTATGAGAAAATTAATGGTTTCTTTTTGTTTCAAATAAAAATAATCACTTCTTTTTGCCACATGTTGCTAGAATTATGTCTGAAGTGATAATAACTGTGATAGGGCATCATAGTAGGAAAGGTTTACAGTATTTCCATGTTGTTCCTCTCTGTTATCTTGGTCTATGTTTCAGCCTTTAGCCAACAAATATTCTTGAGTGCCCTCTATGTACAAGAGAGAGTTCTGGGCAATGCTTTCAAAGAATAAAGAGAATGAATGAGTCTTTATTTCTTTTCAGGGAGAGAAAATATCAGCAATTTGTTAAAAGTGAACATATAATATTATGAAAAATATATAAATATATATCAAATATTTTACTTACATTGTGGAACTTCCAGTCAACAGTACAAATGGTGAAGAAACACATGAAAAAATATTCAACATCACTAGCAATTAGGAGAATGCAAATCAAAACTACAATGAAATATTTCACACCTGTTAGATTGCCCGCTTTTAAAAAGTCAGAAAACTATGCGAATATTCTCGCTGTCCTGATTTTGTGATAATCGGGGTAGTCTAAACATTCTCTCTATTAGAAACCATGCATGTGTCCCCAGACCTAGTTTTTCTCCCTAGGTCTGGTTTTTAGAATGCTGGTAATAAACCAAGCCTGATTTATTATATGACCATCCTGTATGGGAAATGGCTGTAACTCTAGGTATCTTTGGTCAACCTTAAGAGGTATAGCAGGGGAGCAGATGTGACTCAAATGATTGGGCGTCCATCTCCCATATGGAGGGACCTGGCTTCTATCCCCAGGACCTCCCGGTAAAAATTAAAAAAAGAAAAATATAGAAGGTGCGGGGGCCACCAGGCCCCGTGTATGGGTGTGCCTTCAGGCCCTGCAAGGCGGTGAGCCCCCCAGACTCCATGCATGGGTGCGCCGTCAGGCCCCGCGTGCAGGTGCGCTATCAAGCCCCCACTGAGCCACACAGCAAGGTGATGACGTAGCAGGAGAGTAACACAAGGGAAAGCCAAGGCTAGATGTGCTAAAAAAATAGGAACTGAGGAGACGTTGTCGGTAGGATGCCTCTCTCCCACATGGGAGGTTCCTAGGACAGAATCCTGGTGAAGACAGGAGGAGAAGGATGAGAAGAGAGGGCAGGAAACAGACACAGAGAATTGCTCAGCAAATGGACAAAAAAACAGCAAAAACGGGGGGCGGGAGGGTAGTTAAAAATGGATAAAAGTAAATTAAAAAAATAGGGTGGGTTGGGGGGGAAATACGGCAAATGTAAGTTATGGACTATTACTACAGTATAGTTAGTACTGTAGAAATATTTTGACAATATTCTTTCATAATTTCTAACAAAATTTTCACAACAATGCAAGGTATTAGTGGTGGGGTGATGGGGGGCCCTGTATGATATTATGCATGTTTGTTTTGTAAGTTCACTACTTTCACTATACACTTATTGTTTATGTATGTTCATGTATGAATGATCTACTTCAATAAAATTTTTTTTACAAGCCGGAAAACTGTAAGTATTGGAGAGGAAGTGAAGAGATAGGAATGCTTATTCACTGTTACTGGGAATGTAGGATGGTACAGCCACTTTGGAGGACTATGGCAGTTCCTAAGGAAGTTGAATATAGACTTGCCATGTGACCAAGCAATACCATTGCTAGGTATATACCCAGAAGAACTGAGAGCAATGACACAAATAGACATCTGCACACTGATCTTCATAGCGGTGTTATTCACCATAGCCAAAAGTTGTAAACCATCCAAGTGTCCATCAACTGATGAATGGATAAACAAATTGTGGTGTATACACATGATGGAATATTATGCAGCGGTAAGTTGTGAAGCATATGACAACATGGATGAAATTAGAGAACATTATGTTGAGTGAAGCAAGCCAGACACAAAGGGACAAATAGATATGATTGCGCTATTATGAACTTAATATATTATGTTAAGTCATGGAATTAATAATTAGAATATAGGTTACCAGAAAATAGGATGAGGGTAGAGAATGGAAAACTGATGGTTAATCTGTGCAGAATTGCATATGGTTTTTTGTAAATTTTTGGAAATGAATGAAAATGGTGAGAGCACATCACGCTGTTCATGACTACCAGAGCTATTATATGGGTATGACTGTGGTTGAAAGAGAAAGCCAAAGGACATTTATATTACTTGAAGGATAGCTAAAAAGTGTAACTGGGGACTGTATAACACAGTGAAACCTCATGTAAAATACGAATATGGGTGATATTGCATATATAAGACTGTTTTTTACAAAATATAAATAAACTAGAGAGAAGGAAACAGAACAACAGCTATATATGGCGCGGAAGCATAGAGAGATTGAGAGGTGATGAGTTTTGTTTGTTAGTTTCGTTGGTTTTAGTTCCTTAGTATTGTTATTGTTGCTTGAATAATGAAGATGCTCTAAGAATGATTTCAGTGATGAATGCACAACTATGTGATTGTACTGAATACCACTGATTGTACGCTTTGAAGGGATATATGCTTTATTAATATTTATCAATAAAATTGATTTGTTTAAAAATATATAAAAAGAAAATGGTTGGACAGTTCACAAACTTCTAAAGAATATTCCAAACCAAAAGTCTATGAGTCATATCTACAAGGCTCAAAAGGAAATAAAGTGAGAAGTAAGTATATTATACTCAGAAAGTGGTTATTCTCACATAAATACAAGAAACATTGCTAAACACCATCACAGAAAATTGAAATACATGACTCTTAAAAGAACTATATAATATACTCAGAAAGGAAATTAATCTAAATATAATTTGGTATAAAGAATCTCTAATTGTAACAATGATGCTAAACATAGAATCTATTCAAATATAGCAAAAAGACTTAAATGTAAAACTAATAAATGTAACACATTAACAAATTAAAATGGTCATATTAGTAATTAGAAATTGTGAATTATATTACATTTATAGCATTGATTTAAATGATAATGACTAAATTTAAAACGCATAGGTAAAAATAATGACCCAAAATATTACATTCATATACCATATTAATTCTCTTAGTGAACTCTTTTAGAGAAGAAATTAAAAATAAGTATATGTATCTAAATTTCAATAAAGCTTAAAGTTTCATTTGAATTTATTTTTCTGTTAAATCAAATGATATTATTTACTTAAAGATCCACATATAAAACCAATAAATATTTATAAAATTACAAATCCATCTACATCTACTTCTCTCCTCCTGTATTATGTGTATAGTTATGAATGGTTTACACTCAGTGTTGATGATCATTTCAGAATGCCTAAAAATAGGCAAATTATCATTTCCATTTCTGCCCTTACTGAGTGGTTTACAATGTGTAAATTAGAGTATATATTTGCAAAAATAAACAAATCTTTCTGGGCAAAAACTGAAAATTTATAAGAGCCATGACATAAAATATTCATTTTTAAAATAGTTTGATGGAATATCTGAGGTCTTCATTTTTATTTCATTTCCAGTAAAGCACGTAGCTTGGGAAACAAAACAAAAAGTGATTTTTATATTTGTCATAATATAGCGGCTATGAAAATGAACTATTTATAAAAATTACATTTTGTTTTTAAGAGCAGACTGAAAAACTCCCCTTTGCATTGTTTATTCCTGCCAAGGAAAGCTTGGATCACACACTGAGCCTTTGGGAGGGTCAGTTTCAGCTTCTAGGGACAGTTTACCTTTGGGCAAGGCCAGGGGAGATACAGGTGAGAGGAGCCAGGTGAGCCAACAGAGCCCTGCCTGCTGCTGTCCAGCTCAATCTTGTGCTTTCATGCTCTCTCCCTCCATGAGTCAGGAAGGTATGGCTGAGGGGTGTGCAAACTCCTTGAGGTGTTGCCGGTTGTCCAGTTGGGGGATGTGGGACCTGTTCCTTCAACGCTCTATCTATAGAGCAGCCATCTGTTTTCTATGAATTACAGATATTTAATGCACCAGGTTTCTGAAGAAACCTTCACTAAAAAGTGTTTCTGTGGCTAAGCACAGATCTGCAGCTTTAGGCTGTGAGAAGGGGTGTGGTGTGTCAGAGGCCTTCAGAGAAGTGAAGTCTGAGTCAGGGGTCCTACTGTGCCTGATCCCCATGGTCTGAGGTCCCTAGTGGCAGGAGAGGGTGGGGGTGGGTAGATTCTATCCTATCTTTGGCCATTTCAGAAATTATCAGAAATTATCGCTTACTTTTGAGCAATAATTGGCTTGGAGTGTGCTCATAGTTGCAGCATTTCTAGCATTTCCATGGTCCAGTTGTGGGATGACAGAGGGGGTGGAGAGGAAAGAGGTTGCTTCAGAACCCCCTTCCAGGTTAACACTGGGCATTTTCTACTGTGATGTTTAACACATCCGTGGTGACCCTTTAGAAAGCAGGAGTACTTACAAAGGTTCATTAATGACTGTTCTCAAAGCTCTGAGCAAATCTGCACTTGTCATTGTGTAGAGGTTCACGTCCACAGTTGCTCCTTTGGCCTTCATGTGAGCGATGTTATCAGGCTGATCAGCAAACATGGGAATTCCCACCATAGGGACCCCGTAACAAATAGCTTCATAGAACCTGTTCACTCCACCATGAGTGACAAAAGCTTTAGTTTTGGGATGACCTAGTTTGGGGGTTGGGTGAGAAGTGGGGAAGAATTTCATTATAATGTTTTAACATAATTCAGAGACAGAAGATGAATAAACAAGATTAATCACTCAGGAAGGAAATATTTTCTATATAAGCTAAGCACATGGCACATTGCTAGCACAGACAATTGCAAGGTAGGAAAAGAATGACTTAACACTTTTGCATTGTCAGGGAAGGTTTTACTGGAGAGATGGTATCATAACTGAGCTTAAATCTTGAAGAGTAATGAGTCTGAACTGAAGATACCCTGAATCAACCATAGCATTAAACTATAGAATAAGTGTAAAATTATTTTATTGTATCTGCTTTAAAATAGGAAACAATATGTGAAACTTTACAATTATTAAATATGTCTTGAATTTCTTTGCTGTTGAACAGTTCCTCAACTTGTCCCTCATGCTACTCTACAGCTGTTCTGCCCCATAGCCTTATCAAGAAGGTCATTCTGTGGTATCCAATCACAGAGCCGAGTATTGGCTCCTAATGTGGTTGGTTTCTTTCCTTGGTATCTCTATAAAACCTGTGGGAGAAAATGCATTTATTTCACCTTGAAAACACAAGATGATGGCATTTTAATGATTTGTAAATTATTTAGAATGATTTACAAATCACATAATCACATTTTTCATTCTACTTCTGGTGATAGATGAAAGGGAGTATAAAAAGGTTTCACTGTTGCAAACTAAGTGAAAGAAATAGTAGTATTGTTTGAAACCACTTTTTTAAAAAAAAGATTAACAAAAGTCTATTAGGTAGAGTATTATAATTTTGATAATTATGACTTAAAAGATTTGGATATTGAGATTACAAGTGAAGAATAAAAAGAATATGTTAGTGTTGGTTTAATAGAAGCATGGAGTTAAATGTTAAGGCAGAAAACATGAAGATCTGTGCAAATTTAAATCACTGGGCCATACTCATGCTCATGTTTCAATTTTAGTGTTTTTCTAAAAATAATTTTGCCAATTAGCACTTAAGAGCTTTAGGTACTGAAGTTATAAGAGCAAAATTAGAGAATGAGAAGTAAATTTTAATTAATCAGAGTTGGTAGTTAAAATTTATTGTGGATAATAACTTCCACAATTTATGTCATTGGGACGTTCTAACTCTCATGATTGAAATTTAATGTTTTTCATAAATACAATTTGCTTAATATTTTGTGAGTCTTTTATTTGGATGATTGATTTACTTTCTTTCTCCTTTCTTTAGTCTCACCCTTTCTCTCTTTCTTTCATCCAACCCTTCTTTCTTTCTTTCCTCTCTCTCTCCCTCCCTCCCTCCCTCTTTCTTTCCTTCCCTCCTTTATAATCTTTTAAAAAATATTTTGAGTGAGCATGAGAGGATAAGTTTACTTTTATTCCATTCTTCAAAGAAATTACTTGTCAGGATATGAAACTTTTGTTACATTTTTTACTCTTTGGGAAGTCTTTTTGACTAATTTCAGGTTAAATAATAAAAGAAAGTGTAGCTGTCCTAAAACCTTTATCTGAAGATATTTAAACACAAAATCAATGTTTTTAACATGCTGAATTAGCATGAATTTCATGTACTTTCACAAAATATAGAAATAAAAAGAACCCTTGGAAATATTGCATATATAGAGAGTGATTTTACAAAATATAAACACAAATAAACTGGAGAGATGGAAACAGGATGGTAGCTACCTATGGCAGGGGAAGCATAGAGAGATTGAGAGATGCTAAGCTCTTTGTTTGTTTGCCGTTTTTTTTGTTTATTGTTATTATTATTGGAATAATGAACATGCTCTAATAATGATTGAATTGATGAATTCATAACTATGTGATTGTATCAAATACCAATGATTGTACACTTTGGATGGTATACTTTATTACTATGTATCAAGAAAATTGATTTGTTAAAACAAACAAAAAAGAGCCCTTGGATATTCCAGGAAAATCATTCTCCAGATTGTTGAGATCTAGATATGCATGACAGCAATATAAGATTATTTGAATATTATGAGTAGGAAAATGTATATTGTTGGATGATAATATTAAAATTTTAATATTAAGATTTGGCACAGAGATTTAACTGTGGAAATCTCTGTGCCAAAAGACTAAATGAATATAAACTGCTACTTCTAATCTAACTACACTTCTATAAGAACATCTGGAGGTATAGAGTATATTCTGAGCATAATTCCTCTCCACTCTTAGTCATTTCATCTTCCCTTTCCCAGACCTTGGAGGTAAAATTCTTCAGAACTTTTGGGAGTAGTAAAACGAGACTTTATTTTCAAATACTGAAATGATAGCACAGACCTAAAGTTTTCCTGTCTATTGCCTTTTTAAAAAATGACTACAGAAATATATTTCCTCAGTAATTCCAAGGCTCAGTAGACAAATGATCAAATGTTCCTTAAAACACTATTTTAATATTTCATGAATTTTACTTAATGCATTTGCTAATTATGCTAATTCTATAATGTTTTTCCACATTCATCTCAAAGGAGCCCCACTAACCAATCTCTCTTTCCAATCATTATAGTAGTTGTTTGTGGTGACTTGGAGCTATATACAGTAAAACCTGTGGGCATGAGCCCATTTTAAGTAGAAACTTTTGATACGGTTACTTCATTTATGGTGTGGCCAAACTGAATCAGGATGTGTCTTAATCGTAATATGTAATCTTATTCTTTAAAAGCAGACTGAAATTCAGATACAAAGAGAAAACCATGAGAAGAAGCTGGAAGGCAACAAAACCCAGAGAACCTAGGAGAAGCCACCATGTACATTGCTATATGACAGAAAAGCCAAGGACCAAGGATTGCCAACAGCTAGCCCTACAATGCCAATTTTCTGGGAGAAAGCATCAGTTGATGATTTCTTGTTTGGAATTCTAGCATCAGAACTGTAAGCCAATAAATTCCTGTTGCTAAGCCAAGCTATGCATGATTATTGCTTTTGTAGTCAGGCACTAAAACTGTTTTTGGTAGCAGAGTGGGGTGCAGCTATTACAAATAACTAATATGTGGAAATGGGTTTGGAATTGGGTAATGGGTAAAGGGTGTAAGAATTGTGAATTTTGATGTTTAATAGAAAAAGCTTAGAATGCTTTGACAAGGCTATTGATAGAAGTATGGATGCAAAGGGTACTTCCGAAGAGGTCGTAGAAAGAGAAGATGAATGTGTCATTGAAATTGGAAGAAAGGTGATCCTTTTTAAGAAACTAAAATGATGTCCAGGAAGATAAATGATTGAATTAACCTTCCATGGTTATCTGGGCAAGGGCAGAGGCAATGAGATTGGCCTCTTCTTCTGGGAGGTGTTTGACCATTGACCCCATAAAAATACCACAATACCATCTTCACCAGTGCTCTGGACAAATTCTTCCATTTCCTGCAGAGAAAAACAAGTGTCTATTATAAAGGTAAAGCATCAAAGGAAAAATAATAGTGTTCACCTTCATTTCTTAATTGGAGATTCAAGCAAAGTATAAAAACCATTTTAGAAAGCCTCTACTAAAAGTAGAAATATCTAGTATTTTAAGGAGGAAATATATCTATGATACTTATGGCTTAAATATATAATCAATAATTACTAGGAAAGGCATTAAATCAAATCATTATACAAATCAGTAGGTGATAAAGGGGTAGCTATTTTCCACATTGGTGGATGCCATTAACCCCTAGGTTTAAATTTACTCATCAAGCCAGTTGCTTGTAAACTTGTAAAAATATTTTTTGGAAGCAAGCCAATGGAAGGGTCCTGAAGTGAGCTTCTGAAATTATTAGCAAACTATTTTTCATTCAATAAATTGCTACTAAATTGTTCATCCCTCCTTTCAGACAGAGTTTCAGGATTATTTTTCTCAAGTTTACACTTTCCTTGATTAATCAGGCTAAGAAGAAATTTGTTAGCAATGGAACATTTAATAACATTTTAAAAGAAGATAAAATGTTTAATACTGCTATAGCATGAAAAAATATTATGAGACAGTACTTCTTTGTCCTCCTGATGTATAAATCTCCCACCTGAGTGGAAAACTGGCTTCATGCCTTAATTTGAGTCTTATTCCAGAAGTGACATGTAATCTTCTGTGGCACCACTTAAGTTTTTGAAGTTTGGCACTTCAGCCTCTAGATTTGGAGTCATTCACATTATAATCTATGTGACTGCTACCCTCTAGAAATGTGTCTACATTCCCTGTGCAACTGTTTGTAGCACCTCTGGAATTGCCATGTTTCTCTATTTACATATATTAAAATTATTAGGGGATAGGTAATATAAAGGTGAAAGTAGAATGCCATTTCTCAGCTTGGTTAATGTTAGGGGAAATTGTCCAGAAATTGTGGTTTTACTATTTTGATTAATCTATTCCAAACAAATGTGTGTGTATATGTGTGTGTGTTTGCATACAAATGTATATAAAAGCATACATATGTGCCATTTGAATTTTGGACCTTGTTTTCACTATATCCCAGTGTTATGTTTATTTGGTGCATCCAGTGACTGACACAAATCATACAGAAGAATTACAAACCATGTACAACAGTTTGAAGTTTGTGAATCCTAGAGAAGATCATGTTCTTTGAACTAATCCATTCCCGTGGGTGTGGGACCTTTTGATTACCTTAGATTAAGTTAAGGGACCTTTGATTAGATCACCTTTGATTATATTGCTAGGGCCTTTGATTGGACTACATCAGTTAAGTGTGACCCAGGTTAGGTCTCCACCCTCTTCTGAAGAACTGAAAGCAGAAGCACATAGAGAGAAAA
This sequence comes from Tolypeutes matacus, assembly GCA_026826555.1. NCBI lineage: Eukaryota > Metazoa > Chordata > Mammalia > Cingulata > Chlamyphoridae > Tolypeutes > Tolypeutes matacus. Next base: position 38,810,874 of record JAKSZT010038599.1, read on the forward strand.
GCATCTGCCATTTTACCGTGCCATGTGAGAAAGGACTAGAGAAGCCCTAAGAAGCTGAGAAAGAGGCTGGAAGCTGGAATCAGTGGAGCACAGAAGCAAGAAAAGAGAAGGTAGGCCCATGGAGCAGCTCAAAGCTGAAGAGATGAGCCCTGCCATGTTTGATAGCCCACATCTGAGCTCAGGGAGAAAGCTTCCTGATAGAGAAGGCAGAGACCAGCATGTCTGGCCTTGTGTCTTGCCACATGGCAAGGGTCCAGGACGGGCACAGGTGACTTTGGTGAGGCAGCATCTCTGATGCCTTTATTTGGACATTTTCACAGCCTCAGAAGTGTAAGATCTTACCTGAAATATATTCCAACTATAAAAGTCAACCCGTTTCTGGTATTTTGATTCCAGCAGTTTTAGCAAACTAAAACACCATCACTGGTATTCAGACTGCCCAAACTTCTATATCAATATATAAATTGAATTTGAAAAGGAATAATTTTCTCCCTTTTTGCTTCACTTTTCAGATATGTTTTTGTGGAATCATGAAATTTCTGTGGTGTGATTGTATATATGGGGGTGGGTGAGTGAGTGGGGGACATTTAAGGGCAAACATAGTAGTGTGGAATGAAAGATGCTCTGGAGAGCCATGGATAATGTCACATCGCCTTCTCTGTCTCTAGTTGGGTAGTGATTCATTGTATCCTATAATGCCAACTCTCAATAGAGCTTGGTTTGCAGCTATAACTTCGCTGGTAAGAAAAGCATATCCAGAATCCTGAAATGAAACGTCATATATAGTAGCTCTGATAAAAAAAAACCTCTCCAACACAGTGTCTCTTGCTTCCATGTCTTGTACTTTTTTGCTGATGAATCTCAATCTATTTCTATTGCCCTCTTCTGAGCTTGAAATCTTGTACTCTTCAAAAGATTTCTTGAAAGTCTACCTGAAAATTGCATTGTCCTCTCACAGTGACTAGGTCCATAATGAACTCATCATCCTCAACTCAAACAACTTTTTCCAAAAGTGTTTCCTATCTCAGTAAAATTCATCAGCATCCAAATAAACCTCCCCCATGGAAATTGAGGAATCCTTGTGGAAACCTATCTACCCTTGATACTTACTTCCTTTTACTCAACAAATCTGTGAATCTAACCCAAAGTTCTTGTGAAAGCAATTTTATCTCTTTCCTATCATGGAACATACCTTTATTCAGAACTCTGTCATGCTTGTTAGTCTCCTGGTGATTTCTGTGCATGTAGCTTCATAGACTTCCATTCTACTGCCTGAATGTAAGCCACAAGGACATTTTTATGGAGTGTTCATGTCATTCTACTGCTTAACATTGTTTTTAAATATTTTAATGTTTTTAAAAGATACTTAGATTACATAAATGTTACACAAAAAATATAGGGATTCCCACATGCCCCATCTCCCATACCTCCCACAACCTCCCACATAAACATCCTTCATTAGTGTGGCACATTAATTGCAATTGATAAACACATCCTGGGGCTTTGCCATTAAACATGGACCATAGTTCACATTGTAGACCACACTCTCTCCCACACAGTTCTGCATGCTATATGATGATATAAAATGGCCTATATCTGTCGTTGCAATGTCACTCAGGACAATTCCCAAGTCCCAAAAAAGGCCCTGTATTACAACTCCTTTTCCCTCTCCCTGGCCTCAGAGCTTCCTTCAAAGTAATGACCAACATATGTAATATTACTCATAAGAGCAGCTGTGACCTGGAAAATAGAACTGGAAGGCAGGACAAAGTTATGCAACACATGTGCCTGCAATCGTGACAGTGATCTTTAAAAGAAAATAAGGATCAGGTATAGTGTCATAAGGTTTTTAAAATTCTACAATTTAATAGACATACCTTAGGTAATGGTTTGGGAGGCTTGCAATGCAATTGTCAACAAACTCAAAATTAAGTCTAGACGAGGATATTAAAAAATCCCAGTATGTTTGGATTAGCGACATTTCAGCTTTCCCCACAGTCTCACATAACGTAGTGGGTCTTCCTAGAGTAAATGACAAATGGTGGATTGAAAAATTAGCATAGAAGATAAATGGGAGCAATTGTACCATTAATTTTCTCATAAACTATGAAAGGAAAGTAAATCTAGAAATTCAGGGGTTCTTGATATAAAAAACAAGGATGCATTAGAACTCTAATGAGGAAACTATGAAAGAAGGAATGTAAATAAGTAAGGAATAAAAGTAGAAAAAATGATGAAAAAGAAAGAAGAAAATGATGTAGGAAGGAAGGATGGAGGGAAGGAGGACAGGAAGGTGGAAGAAATAGAAAGAAAGGTAGAGAGAGAAGAAGGGAAGACAGGAGAAAGAGAGGGAGGGAGGATGGAAATTTGGGCAAAAAAGAACAGCTATATGTAAGTGTAATGTCACCACAATAAATTCAATCAAACTTTAACTACAATTCCAAGATAATGGTGAATTTACTACTTTTTTATTTTTTTATTTTTATCTCTGGCATTTAAATTGCAGATGATAGATTAGCCACAGCATATCTTTACCAAATCACCTGTCAGGAGTTTCCAGTCCCCAGTTCAGAATATACTCTGCTTCGTATGTTTGAAAGATCCTACGTAACAATCCCACCTTATTCCATCATTTCTATTGAAGGGCCACTATTTTCTTAGGAACAAATCCCTGCATAATTCACACCCACCCTAACCTCCTTTTTGAATTTACGTTACACAGGAACATTCTGTTATCACATGCTTACTTTAATTTTGTCTTCAAATGATGTTTTTAAAAGGGGGACATAATCTAGCTATCATTCTTAGGAGTTAAGAAAATAACTACATTTACAAATTACCAGTTAAGTAGTTTCAATATGTAGGAAACATTTCATGAAACTGATAAAAAAAAAGAAAAACTCAGTTCGCTATCATATAAATGCCAGAAAGTCAGCATCTTTTTAGTGTTGCCACATCTTAAGATGTTGCCACAAACTTAAGAGTTTGGAGTTATGCTTGAGGTCATATAGTCCAATAATTTAGTTTAATAATGAGGAATCTTTGCCCAAAGACACTAAGATTGGATGAGGATCCAATATCACAGCTTCAGAACCAATGTAATTATATCTTTAAGATATCTTGATCTACGCATCTGATAACCAGCTGTGATTACCAATTTCCTGGTGATTTTGATGTGCATGACATTTGGATTGTATTAAAATCAGCCATTCACAATGACAATTATGAAGAGTATCAAAATAAGAAAGAATAAATTTGAACAGAGTATCTAAAAGTTGGTAACTAAATTCATAAAACTTATCTGGAATGGTATTCTATGAAACAAAAATACCAAATTAAAATTGACTATTATACTTTTCTCTAGAATTATATTGTTCATATAGACTTTAATTATAAAAACAATAAATAACTATGTAAATTAAAATTTGAGCTATCAAGTAAATATTGTTATTGAATAAATCCATTACTTTAAACCAATGCAATGAATAACGTGAGATGGATTTTAATTGCAAGAAATTCTTAGGGCAGTATCAGTGCATGACAAAATTCCTTACTGTAGGCATGTCAGACTGAAGGGAACTACAGTGGGTTACACTTTTCAATCTCTCAGAGGTAATTCATATTACTTTACTGGATATCTAGTAAAAACTCTCCTGGTCTCCCTAATCTTTTAAGGTCTTTCCAAAGCCACATGAATAAACTTATATGTACAATTTTTAAATTGCATTTTAAAGATGATTAATATCCACTTCTCTAAGTTTCTCTCAGGCCAGAATACAAATGTCCTTTCTTAATCTTAAGGAAAAAACTATGCTTCAAGGGATACCACACTAACATATTCAGTTCCTGTATACCTGGATAACTTTAAGGGTGGAAATTCCTATCTTAATTTGAACAGCTACATCAAGAAAAATATACTTGTGTGCAGGTTAGAGCATGGTATCTGTTTTCTCATTTTCACTGTAGCTTATCCTGCAGTGGGGTTTAATTTAGGTGAGAAATTATGATAGCTCTAGCCAGGATACATTTTGAGGATATAGCTGATGGGGATTTATAGTAAATTGTTTGTGGAGTAGGAGAAAAAGAGTTAGGTACATATTGATGCTTGTATTTTTCATTTGAGTAACTGAAAGAACTGAGTTTCCATTAAATCAAATGAAGGCTGCAGATGTGGCTCAAGTGATTGAGTGCCTGCTTCCCACATGGGAGATCCTAGGTTTTGTTCCTGGTGCCTCCTAAAAAGAGCAAAAACAAACAACAAGCAAAACAAACAATAAAACCAACTCATGATAACCAATGTGGCTCAGTGGTTGAGTGCTGGCTTCCCACATATTAGGTCCTGGGATCAATCCCTGGCCCCAGGCACCTCAAAAAAAAAAAAAATCAAATGGAGAAGGTATCAGGAAGAAAATGTTTGTGTGGGGTATGAGCTGGAGCCCAGATTTAAATAAGAAAATTATGAAATATATGTTGACATCAAAATTTAGATTTGGAGAAGGCAATTGGATTTATGAGGCTGCAGTGCAGGGGAGAACATTCACAAAGAAATGTAAATTTTGCAGTCTTCAACTTAAAATTTGTAATTAAGACCCTTTAATTGGCTGTGATAATGAAATGGATGGGTATAAACGAAGAACATAAAGGTTTAAAAAGAAAATAGTGGGCCATTTCAAACTTTAAAAATCCAGAAGCTTAAGTAGAGTATGTCTACCCAATTTATTCTATATTTTTCATATTATTAAGCAATATAGTAACGATGTAGGTTAACTGAAGGAATCTTTAAAAATGCAATGCGCTTGGTCTCTTAAACAAAAAACATAAATATTTAACTGCCTAGCAAGTAGAATAAAAACACTTAAAAAAACAAAGATAAAGTTCAAATAGTCATAAAGAGCATAAAAAAGAAGCAAAGAAAGTGAAAGAATCAGAGAAAAACAATTGTAAATGTGAAATTTATAAGCTAGCCAATTTATGTAAATAAATGAAAGAGCCTGGTCATTGACATCGAACTCACATTACGTTAACACAAATTCAGGTATAGACTGACCATAAAAAGCACATCTAAATATTAGTGCATTGTTTAATTCCATACAGGTATAGGAAAAATATGGAAAAAGAAAAGAAAATGAAACAAAAATATCACTCTATCATATGTAAAGAACAAATTAGAGGGTGGAGATAATTTTAAAAATAGAAAGACTGTGAGCAACTGTTAGAAATTAAAAACAGTTATTTTCAATATAAATTCAAATGGATAAAAATTCTCTGGTACAATCATAGAAAACATTAGATTAGCAAAATTAAGTTACATTATGGTTAAAATAGACCACATCTGATATATTAAGACATAAAAATCTAAAATGATGGGATAAAGTACCACATATATACTTGATTGAAAAAGGAAAATGTGAGTATGTTTATATATATATTTTTTTAAATTGCTTTTAACTCAATAAGCATTACCTGAAATAAAAAGTACCATAACAATAATAAAATATTTCAATTCACTAGGAAGCTGTATTAGTCAGCCAAAGGGGTGCTGATGCAAAATACCAGAATTCAGTTGGCTTTCATAAAAGGGTATTTATTTGTGGTAGAAGCTTACAGTTACCAGGCCATAAAGCCTAAGTTACTTCCCTCACCAAAGTCTGTTGCCACGTGTTGGAGCAAGATGGCTGCCGATGTCTGCAAGGGTTCAGGTTCCCTCTTCCTCTGTTGGCTCCATGGTCCCAGCTTCTTCCAATATCAGCTGTAGGCCAGGATAAGTTTCATCTTTCTCCTGGGGCTCCTTCCTCTCCAGGCTCAGCTGCTCTGTTCTCTTCACAAGGTCAGCTGTAGACCATCAAGCTCTCTCTCTTCCTGAGGCCCCTGCCATGTCTGTGGATCCATCTCTATTCCTCTGTGTTCTTCACCCATGTGTTTATTTCCTGGGGCTCCAGCATCCAAGACTCCAACATCAAAACTCTTCGCTCTGCTCTGCCTTGTGGTTTTCTCTTTGAGTCCTCACCCACCAAGGGGGCGGGAACTCAACATCCTACTGATGTGTCCCAATCAAAGCCTTAATCATAATTTAATCAAGTAAAAGTGAAACCTCTGAATCCAATGCAATCTAATACACCCAAAGGTAGAGACCAGTCTACAAACACAATCCAATATCTATTTTTGGAATTCATAAACAATGCCAAACCACTACAGAAGCTAATACTTCTACTTGTGAATACAGCTAACACCATAACTTTAATCCCTATAAAGTAAACAGTGACATTTAAGGAAGAAATATAGCAATCCACCAATATATTTAGAGATTTTTATTACAAATACTTCAGAAACTGATAGATACATATATGACTAGTCCTGAAAAACTCACAATTGTTATTATACAGACCATATTTCTTATCACAATCCAATTAAATTGGAAATTAATACAAAAAAGATGACTTGCCAATTCCAAGTGGTAGACTGATTGCATTAATGACCTCAAATTTTCATACTTCTCTGCACCATGTCCAAATTATGAAATATTGCTTGAGTATTTCTTTTTATATTTTACCTCTGCTTTGTTATTAGGACATTCTAAAATTAGCCTGCTGAATAGATAGATGTAAGAGATACATTGAGCAAGCCAGGCAGACCCCGGAACATGTAAATGTCTCAATAAAAGGAGAGATCCATGAACCAGATCTGCGGTTGATCACAGTTCAATAAAATAAGCCCATTACGGACAGAACTACACATCATAAACCAGGAGAAGATATCAGCATTCATTAAAGCAAAAAAGAATTATCTAGAATATATAAAGAATTTCTTTGATCAGTCTAATTTTTTTCATTTTAAACACTTTTTTGAAGGTGTGGTATTTTTTCAGTACTTGCAAATATTTTCATAGCACTTAAAAGATATAAAATATTTTAGTATGTGTACATTCCTTTAAACATTACAAAGACAATTGGTAGACTGAAAAAAATATTTCTGATATTTATTACAGAAAAATGGCTTTAAATACTAAAACAATTAGAGATTAATAAGATAAATAGATCAATAGAAAATTGCACAAATGATACCCACCCTCAAGAAAGGTATGAAGATAAAGCCTAAAAGGTTGAACAATTTTGGATGGCAACATGGCAGAGATACATTTACAAGGAGTTCAGTACAATATATATTGTAATAGTAAAGAACCTGACAACCCAAGTAGTATTCTGAACAAGACTAGATATACAATGTTTTTTCATACATGTGAGGTAATAATATCAACTAATATAAAGAATAATGTTGATTTTGAAGTGCTGTTGTGGAATGAACAGCCAATCTATATTAGACAGAAAAAAAAAGAGGTAAAATAAATATGTAGCAATTGTTCCAATCTGATAAAAGGGAATATGAAAAGATATACACAATACTAATACCTAATAAAGCATAGAAATATCTTGACATGAAGAAAAGTTAATAGTACCAATTTAGGGGAAAATAGAAATGAAATTGAATTTTATTATATATACTTTTCTCCATTTGGACTTTGTGACCATGTGTGTTGCTAATTTTATTAAAATATCAAGAATGAAGCTATTCATATTCATTCAGATTTGAATAGTAAAGAGCATGAGAATATACAAGAGTGAAAACCAACGACAGTACTTGCAACAAAAGAAAACAAGCTAAAGATGATAGAATTTAAAATTTGCCATATATTTTCAAGATAAATTTAACCCACAATATTTATATATTAAAAAGCGTATTCTTTTCCACTTTTTATGTATAATATGACAAATTCACACAGGCCTTTGCCTTAGTAAACTATTATTTGGAACTAGGGTAGTATCTATAATATTCTGAATAAAGACAAAATGGAGAACTATTCCAGCAAAAATGTAGATGCAGAATGTATTATTTCTTTAAAATTGTTATTCTTTTGTTACTGTAATATGTATTGGAAAGCCAATCAATACAGCAATGTCAAAGAATTCTAAAAATTTCCTTTTTGATTAAAAAAAAAATTCTTCCACTGCTTGAATTTTGCTGTGTGAACATTTATAATTTATCCTTGGATTCATCAATGAATTAACATCCACAAGTATTTAAAGGAGTAGTTCAGGGAAGTGGATGTGGCTCAAGTGATTGGGCTCCCATCTACTATATAGGAGGTCCAGGGTTCAATTTCCAAGGCCTTCTGGTGAAAAGCAAGTTGGCCTGCACAGCAAGCTGGCTCACATGGAGTGCTGACCCATGCAGAGTGTTGGCCCATGCAAGAGTGTTGGCCCATTCTGAATCCTTGCCTACATGGAGTGCTGTCCCATGTGTAGAGCAGGTGCAGCAAGATGATGCAACAAAAAAAGACACAGAAGGAGCTGATGTGGCTCAATGGTTAAGGGCCAGCTTCTCGCATACAAGGTTCTGAGGTGCTAGATTCAATCCCAGGCCCAGCATCTCAAAAAAAAAAAAAAAAAAAAAAAAAATGCTCAAAAAGAGACATGGAAGAGAGACAATGAGAGACACAGCAAATCAGGGACCTGAGGTGGCACAAGAGATTGAGCAGCCTCTCTCCACTCCAGAAGATTCCAGGATCAGTTCCTGGTGCCAACTAAAGGGAAAACAAGCAGGCACAGAAGAACACACAGTGAGCGCAAAACAACGAGATGGGGGGGGGCGGGGAATAAATAAATCTTTTTTTTTTTTTAAGTAGTAGTTCAGTATTGGAAAATAAATCAGCAAACAGAAGAGCTGATTAGTGTTTCCAAGGCAGAGATAACATAGATCTCTTACTCTTCACTCTGTGGCTGTATTTCAAAGACCACACCCTGGCACCATGACAACTGTGCCACCATGAGAAGAAGGGCCTCCTTGGGAAAAACCACTTTACTCTGTAAGGATTTACCTTAAACACTTTCAGTTAATCTCATAAAACATGTTTGGAATCATTAATTATTACTTTATCAAAGTGCTAATGAGGAAAATATTCTCCCCGTATTTTGGGGAATAAAAATAGGTAAGTTATCAAGAAGATGAATGTAACATTTTTATCATAAAGTCAATAAACCAACAAAAAACTTCCTACCCTTGGATATGTTATTATTTATACTAAAGCACACTCAACTGAAATCAAGCTAGATCATGGAGAAGGAAAAAATAGTCCTGACATTTTTCAAATTTTTATATGAGCTTTGTGCCACTAAAAGATGGATCTCTGTGTTTAATGGAGCAGCTTAACAAATTCTTAGATATGCAAAGTTAGCCTCAGAATTTTCTTTGCAGTAGTGGTTTCAGAGAACTCAAATGTGTTAGCCAGATAATAGAGTGGAGACATATTTATTATTTAAAAGAACTCAAAAAAAGGGGGAAAGGAGTAGTGATGTCATCAACATGGATTTGAAAAACATCACCTGGGCAAGCTGCCCTAGAAATTTAGTGAATAAAAGGACAAATTCCACTTCTTTGGAATCCTGGAGGATGATAGAGACTGAAGGACAATTCAATACATGCTAAATCAAAGAAACAGAAAAATATCAGGTAGGAAAATTTCACCATGGACCACTGGTTGGTTCCCATTCCCTACCCCCTCACTCAGTCTTATGGGGCTTGGGAGTTGCACAGAGGCAGCATGACCTGAGAACCTCTCACAATGGACCGACACTCTAGTCTGCAGAGACCCAGGGTAGAACACAAGCTGCTATGGAGAGCAACATATAAAAGGACCCCTAGGAGGAAATAAAAAGAGAGCCCATAATATAAAGGCTTGCAGGAACTGTTGGACCCTTTCTCAATCCAATTTCAATCACTGGACAACCTAAAGGCAAAATTATTTTTCTGAAGTGACCCACCTCTTGGATTGACCCATCTGGCTCCCCAGAGGAGGATAACCTAATGAAGAAGAAACAGGAGGACAAAAGCCTCACATGAAAAAGAGGTGGGTTTAAACTGAATTATTATAAAGCATGATGGGTGCCAGAATTGAAAAGTGTAAGGAAAATGGGACACTGAGTGAGGGAGAGAATTTAAACAAACCAAAGGGACTAGGGAAAAAAGATAGCACAAAAACAAACAGAACAAATCAAGATACCAAAGAGGAAGTGAAGGTCACTCCTGTAAGTGAAACAATTGCTCAAATAGTGCAGGTAATAATTGCACCACATATCCAGGGCAAAAATCAGGTGAAGAGCTAAGAAAATCTTAACAGTTAAACACGGGCTATTTTAAAGGTTTATAATAAGTTGGACCAAGTATCAAAAAAGTGCTTTAACACATAGCCAATCAAGAATAAAGCCCTATACAACAGGGAGAAACAGACCTTCAGGATTAACTCATCAGGGTAATTACATGCCGAGATATCAGCAAAAAATTACAAGATATACTAAGAAACAGGGAGATATGCCTCAATCAAGAGAAAACACTAAACTTCAGAGAAGACTCAGAAGTTGGAACAAATAATCAAAAATGTTCAACAAATCTAAATCAATTCAAGGAGAAAATGAAAATAATGAAGAGATAAAGAATATTAAGAAGGTAATGTGTTGAGCATAAAGAATAACTTGAAAGTATTTAAAAATATATATTAAAAAAACTATGGGGATGAAAGGCAAAATAGTAGATATTAAAAATCCACAGATTTGAACAGATAGAAGAAAGAATCAGTGAAATAGAAGACAGGACAATTGAAATCATACAGGCAGAAGAACAGATAAAGAAAAGAATAGAATAAATTGAGCAGTGTGTCAGGGGCTTGAATGACAGCACAAAGCATGCAAGTTTATGCATCATGGGTGGCCCAGAAAGATAAAATAAGGGAAAAGTGGTAGAAAGAATATTTGAGGAATAATGACCAAAAATTTCCCAACTCTTATGAAAAACATAGATATATGTGTCCAAGGAGCACAACATACTCCAAACAGAATATATCCTAATAGACCTACCCTGAGACACATACTAATAAGAATTTCAAACGCCAAAGAAAAAGAGAATTCTGAAAGCAGCAAGAGAAAAGTGATTTGTCACATACAAGAGATCCTCTATAAGACTGTTTCTCATCAGAAACCAAGAAGGTGAGAAAGCAGTAGTATGACATATTTAAGGTATGAAAGAGTGAAACTGCCAGTCCAAAATTCTTTTTCTGGCAAAACTCTCCTTCAAAAATGAGGGAGAGTTTAAAACTTTCACAGAAAAACAGAAAATTAGAGAGTTCATCAACAAAGGACCTGCTATGCAAGAATTTCTAAAGGGAATCTGCAGGTTGAAAGGAAAGGAAGGGGAGAGTGGCTTGAAATATTGTGAAGAAATGAAGATCATCCATAATGGTAACTAAGAGGGTAAATGCAAAACCCAATAGTACTGTATCTTCAATACACAACTGTGGTCTTTCAATCATATAAGAATCAGAATACAGCTGAACAAGGAAAAGGCAAATTTCCTGATAATGGGTATGCAAAATATAAAGTGGTAAAGTAGGACAAAAAAAAAAAAAAAAAAAAAGAGGGGAAATAGGGCTATGGCAGCAAAGAAAGTATTTGCTTTTGAAGCTAAGTTGATATTTTTTAAAATTAGCAGGTTATAGATGTAAGTTGTATAATATGTATCTCAGGGTACCACAAAGAAGTATTTAAAAATATACAGAGACAGAAATGAGAAAGGGATGTCATTTACTTTACAAAAGATCAACTATATGGAAAATGAGGTTGTGATAAAAGAAAAGAGACAAAAAAAAAAAAAAAGATATAATATAGAAACACCAACATACAAAATTGCTGAAGTAAGTACTGTCTTTACAGAAGTAACACAGAATGTTAATGTATTAAACTACCTAATCAAAAGAAACAGGTTGGCAGAAGGATTTAAAAGGCATGATATCACTATATGTGGTTTACAAGAGACTCACTTTGGACCCAAAGACACAAACAGTAGAAAGTGAAAGGATGGAAAAAGATATTCCATGCAAATAGTTACCCAAAAGAGCTATGATAGCTATACTAATATCAGACAAAATAGACTTTATGCCAAAAGCTGTTATAAGAGACAAAGAAAGACACAATGCAAAAATAAAAGTGTAAATCCAACAAGAAGAAATAACAATCATATGTATTTATACACCTAACCATGGTGACCCAAAATACATGAGGCAAACACTGGAAAAACTGAAGGGAAAAGTAGATATCTCTACAATAATATTTAGAAACTTCAATACATCACTCTCACCTATAGATAGAATATCTAGAGAGGAGATCGAGAAGGAAATAGAGAACTTGAATACTATGATAAAAGAACCTGACCTAATAGATGTATACAGAACATTGATTTCTAAAACAGCAGAATATATATTCTCAAAAGCATATGGATCATTCTCCCAGAGAGACTATATGCTGGGCCATAAAACAAGTCTAAATAAATTTAGAAATATTGAAATCATACAAAGAATCTCCTTTGACTATAATGGAATGAAATTGGAAATCAATAACAGGTGGAGAAGGGGAAAATCCACAAATTTATGGAAGTTATATAACAAGGCTCTTAAACAATCAGTGGGTCAAAGAAGAAATTGCAAAGGAAATTAGTAAATATCTTGAGATGAATGAAACAAGAACAGAGTATATAAAAACTTATGGGATGCAGCAAAGGCAGTGATGAGAGAGAAATTTATAGCCCTAGTTGCTATATTATTAAAATATATATTAATTAATGCTTATATTAAAAAATAAGTGAGCCAACATCAAAGACCTGGATGAACTTGCAAAAATATAGCACACTAGATCAAAACAAGCAGAGGAAAGAAGTGAAAAATATTAGGGCAGAAATAAACGATTTTGAGAATAAAAACAATATAAAACAAAAGCTGATTCTTTGAAAGATCAGTAAAATGGACAAACCCTTAGATAGACTGACAAAAATAAGAGAGAAGATGCAAATAAAATCAGAAATGAGGGGGGGTATTATTACTGATCTCTCAGAAATAAAAATGATCATAAGACGATATGGTGAACAACTATATCCCAATGAATTAGGCAACCTAGATGAAATGGAAAAATTTCTAGAAACAAATGAAAAACCTACATTGACTTTGGAAGAAATAAAAGATCTCAACAGACAAATTACAAGTACAGAGATTGAAGCAGTCATCAAAAACCTCCCAACCAAAAAAAATAGCAGGAAGTGGGCTTCACAGGGAAGCATCTTCAGGGTCTTGTTTTGGGCAATGGTTTCATAGACTTTACCCCCAAAGCATAAGCAATGACAGAAAAAAGTAGATAAATGGGACCTCATGACAATTAAACTTATGTACATCAAAGAACTTTGTTACAAAAGTGAAAAGAAAGTCTACTCAGTGAGAGAAAATATTTGGAAACAACATATCTGATAAGGGTTTAATATCTGAATATACAAAGCAATCCTAAAATTAAACAAAAAAAAACTACAATGAAATTAAAAATGGACAAAAGACTTGAATAGACATTTCTACAAAGAAAATATACAAATGACTAAAAAGCACATGAAAAGATGCTCAATGTCATTAGCTATTAGGGAAATACATAATATTTTGGGTAATCTAAGCACCTCTTAAAATATATGTATATATATATATATATAAATAACATTTTTGTAAGCAAATACACATATATGCATATATATTTATATATCATTTTGCAAATGTTTGTATGTATTGTGAGAATTTTGATTTTTACCCATAACAAAAAAATTAAATTAAATTAAATTAAAAAAAAAATAAAAAGACAATGAGATATCATTTCACGTTTCCTAGAATGACTACTATTAAAAAAGAGAAAATTGCAAGTGTTGGAGAGTATGTGGAGAAATAAGAACACTCATTCATTGCTTATGACAATGGAAAATGGTATAGCCACTGTGGAAGACAGTTTGGCATTTCCTCAGGAAACTAAATATAGAATTAGCATGTGAACCAGAAATCCAAGTACTAGGAATATACTCAGAAGAATTGAAAGCAAGGACTCAAACAGATATTTGCACACCAATGTTCATAGTAGAATTATTCGCAATTGCCCAAAAATGCAAGCAACCCAAGTGTCCATCAACTGATGAATGGATAAACAAAGTGAGGTGCATACATGGGTATTCAGCTGTAAAAAAAATGAAGTCCTGATTCATGCAGCAACATAGATGAAACTTGAAAACAATAAGCTGAGTGAAATAAGCCAGACACAAAAGGACAAATATTTTATGAACTCAGTGATATGAACAAATTATGATAAGCAAATTCATAGAGTTAGAATCTAGAATACAATTTACCAGGGGATAGATTGGGGATAGAGAATGAGGAGCTGATGCCTAATTTAAAAATTATTTCTATTTGGGTGATTGTGAAGGTTTGGAAATGGATGGTGGTGATGGTAGCACATTAATGTGAGTGTAATTAATAGCACTGAATTATGTATGTAAATGTAATTGAAAGGGGAAATTTAGGGACATGAATGTTACTAGGATGAAAGTTAGAATATAAAACATGACACTGTATAACACAGTGAATCCTGCTGTGGATGGTGAAGTGGGATTAATAGTATGATATAAGCATGTTCTTTTCATAAATTACTACAAATACATGCAACTAATACAAGGTGTTAATAATATAATTAATGTAAACAATGGACTATAGTTATTAGTAATATTTTAATATATTCTCATCATTTGTAACAGGTACCATGCTAATGCAAAGTGTCAACAACAGGGGAGTATATAGGGATGCTGTATTTTTTACATAATTTTTTTTATAAACCTACAAATTCTCTAATAAAATAATTAAAGAAAAGTGGAGAGATGCCCAAAATATGAACAGAGGCAGAGGTCAGTGTAAACATGCACTGCAGAATACAAAATTTGATACTTGTGGTCCAAAGATACTGGAAACAGGATTTTTTCCCATTTTGTTTTAAATTATTTGGTATTATGTGCTTTAATGTAATCTAACATTATTTATGTTTTCTGAAACAAAGATTCTCTTAGATCTAATAGAAATCATCATAAACTACATAGGTTTCATCGAAAGACAGTTTAGCTCAAACTGCTTCAAAATGAAAGAATAGACATTGATGGAGTTTCAATTAAAGGCCATGACTACTGACAGAAAAGAAGGTCACCTTGGAATGTAATAAACAAGCTCTCCAGTCTCATGCTAGGAGTGGATGGGGAAACATCCCGAGCTTGTAAGATTTACAATGCCTGTAAATTGCAGAAATGTAAAAGAGCTGAGTCACTGATCTTTAAGACTTGTTGATTTCAGTAAAATGTAACTGTCAAATATCTATTGCCCTTGCACATGCTCACATGTGTTTTCTTTGTTCTAAAGCCAAATAAAAGCCACACTTTATGAAGTGGCTGGGCT
The DNA here is from genome assembly GCA_026826555.1 of Tolypeutes matacus. Taxonomy (NCBI): domain Eukaryota; kingdom Metazoa; phylum Chordata; class Mammalia; order Cingulata; family Chlamyphoridae; genus Tolypeutes; species Tolypeutes matacus. The sequence continues at coordinate 38,826,208 of JAKSZT010038599.1, forward strand.
CATCTCTCCATATCGGATGGAGGGTCCCCTGATCCCAGTTTTTTCTTCTCTTTGTTTCTTTCTTTCTCATCCGCGGCACCGTTTTCACCGACCCAGTTCCTGAACGTCAACAAGACATAAAGAAGATTAATATTAAGCAGCAAATACATGATAGTAAACACATAATATGTAATAGGAGACTAAGGAGAAAAGACAGGTCCAGTAAATGACCTTATGCTAGTAAAACTGCAGAACTGAAGAAATAGAGAGCCATCCACATCTTTCATCAAAAGAATGATATTGCAAATCTTTATTATATTAAGAGAATCCTGGCAGCACAAGGATGGCTGTCACTGTCAGTACACACTCTTGCTTAGTGGAAAATGGCTTTCCCCATTCTTCCCCAGGGATATTGTTTCTGTTTTATATTGCCCTTAATTTTGTCGTCTCAGAAAGGCTGTATACATAACCCTCATACACCAAAGAATTCATGGTGGTATATTTATAATTCTGTCTCTTTTATCTCTGAACACAGATTTGAGGGCAAGCTTTTTGTCACATTTAACTCAAATTTATTGTACCTAACATATTGCTGGCACACAGGTAGTGTTTATTGATTATAAATTATTTACTATGATGTCAATGTAGTATAAATTCAAAATCATGTTTAAAGCTACAAATTTTTGAAGTGGATTCCTTTGGTATTATTTCTGTGGAACAACTTATCATTTAAAAATCATTGAATTAAATTAGGTAATGTTTTTAGTGTCTCATGATCCTTTCTTTGTTAGTTTATATCCTCAGGTAATTCTCAACAATGTTGGAGTGAAATCCAGCTTGAAGTGATGACAGTTGGGTATATAAATATTACAAATCAAAACACTCTTCAGTAGAAATGGCAACTGATTTAAAATAAGTAGGAAAAGTAAATCATAGGAAAAGTAAATCTACTGTCTTTTAACTCTTCCACACACAAAGTCTTTTAATGTTCTCTACTTAATTTTGAGGGTTCTGTTGAACATTGAACATTGTCCAAAGACATGTAATGCATTGAAGCAACTCTTTAGCATCACCAGCCATAATGAAAGTTCACATAAGAATTTCTGAAATTTTATCCAAAATTTATAAAAGGGCTAAGGACAGGTACGTTGTTACTAGAGAAATGGTTTAAAATCAGGAGTAATAATCAGTGATTCTCAAACACTCTCAAAGGTTGTTAAGGAAGCTCAGGCAAAGTAAAGAATGTACCAAATTCAATCTCATTGTTTTTGTAGACCATATTTCAGTTTATTACTGTTGTCAGGGAAGGAGGTTATCTTATTTTTACAAAGAGAATTACACTGTCTTACAAATAAAGGTACAATCTCATCCTCCTTGAAACCTCAGTGTACTGGACTTATTTATTTTTAACCTATATGTAACAAAATCTCTTCATTAGATTAACATCTATTTGTGTGTTTTAATTTTGTTTTATTTTGACAACCATATATTAAGTATAAGCAAGGTAACATACAAAACTGTTTATATGACTAAAGAAGTAGTAACTAGTAAAATATTACTTGCTTCCTCTCCCACAATTAGTTATTAATGATTGTTCTTTGGTATCACTTGAAAAATTTAACAGGATTGACAGAATTGTAAAAAGGGGTTTCTTTCATTATGCCTACACTTTTACACCTTGGTAACCAGTTTAGAAAGAAAAGCAGAGTCTCTTACCTAATGCTTCACTGTAAAACTGATCCCAAAACTGAACATCATACTGCTGGAGCCAGAAGTCACAGAAAAGAGAAAGCATTAGATTTTTCACCCTTTCTAGAAAGGTCATCTTGTCTTCTAGTTCTACCAAGGGAACAGGCATGTAGGAAGTTGGAGCTGGAAGTTTCCCATGGTATTTCTCCAATGTGCCACCTCTAGAAGTCCTTAATGTGTGTACAAAAGGGATTGCAAACAACTCAGCTATCAGTTCTGTACAGAGCATTCTAGGATCTATAATTATTACATTGTAGTTAGTTTCCTTGAGGTTCTTCATGAATGTCTGATTGTATACTATGCCCTCACACAGAAATCTCACATCTCCAGTTGTTTGAAGAATGAAGTCTTGTTGTTTCATTGTTGATTGCTAGTATGACATTTTTGGTATGACATTAATAGCCACATCTAAAAATTCATTTAGAAAATTCATAGCACTCTCTCTACTACTTGGCATAGTAACCATCTTGAAGTTCAATGTGGAAGGCTTGCTATGGTCAATGAGGAAATTGGGTGTAGAGCCTTTTATTTCCTCTACTACTAACTTTTTCTAAGACAGATTGTCCCCCAGTGATCCAATACTGCTATTCAAAAGCTATGATCAGCAATCAGTCATGCCTACCACTAATCCTGGGGAAGAGAATTTTTAAATCCGTTATCAATGATCCAGGAAGGACCTGCATCCGAAGGTGTCCAGCATGAGAGTGGGGCATGGATGCCAGTAACTGCCACACAGAGAGCAATTTACTGGTCTTTATAGTAATTTACTAGCCTCTTCTTTTCACTCTTTCCTGAATGCTGTATGGTGTTCTACTGGCCACTGGCATTTCAAAATAGTTGTTTAAGATATTCCATACTGTTTAATAGTTATTCTGGAGGAAGGACTGAATCCTGGAACATCTTACTCTGTCATCTTCTCACAGTTCTCTCATATTCCCTATGCATTCTTTTTTAAAATCAATTTTATTGCTACTGAAATAAAGCACACAATCTATCCAAAGTGTACACTCAGTGCTACTTTGTATAATTACACAGTTGTACATTCATCACTTCAATCATTATTAGAGCATTTTCATTATTCCAATAATAATAATAATTCACAGACAAACAAAAAAGGTACACCCCTTTATATTCATCTTTCTAAAATATTCTTTTACTACATTTAATAGTCTATTTATTAAGGCACTATTCCATTTGGAATAATTTTTAGTATTTTAAACTAGAATTTCTTCTTCAACCCCACTCAGAACTAAAAAAATATATTTCTTAAATATGCCAAATCATTGTATGTACATGGATTTGTTTATGAACAATAATGTACTTCAGGATATGTTTCTCTATGCACATACTGATGGCTTTCTCTTTTAAATATATTATGACAGCATGAAACTAAGCAAGTTATTGAATTATTTACTCAAAGTGGAGAAATATTTTGAAAACATTTATGTATATTGACTCAGGATTCCTAATTAAAATATTAGCATATGGAATCAGGAGCACAAAACAGAACACACCATGTTTAAGTGGTTTTATTCCAATAGTTCAGTGATATTTAATTAATGGCATAGCCATTGATATAAATTGCCATATCAGCAAATTAAAGAAGTAAAAGATATGATCACCTTCTAAAGTTGTCTGCTTTGGTAGCAAAGTGGTATGCTATATAAATTTTCTTAATAGAGTGGAAAAAGGTATATTTCCTTTCCTTGTCAAAATTTACTATCTTGAAACAAATTTACTAGTGAGACTAATGGAATTATTCCATGAAATTTAAGAAATGACATGGATCAGCATCATTACCAGTGGTCTGAGGGTTACCAGGAAATAAAACTAAATTAAAAAATATATAAGTGTATAAATTTTGGACATTTGAAAACATATTTTCAACATCTTTGTTTCTATGTCTGTCGGGGAAATCTTAGAGAATTACATAAAATTCTAAATGAAAAAGGAAAGAAATTTAAGAAGGTGGTTAGTCGTAAACTATGGCAAAATATCAATAAATCTTCTAGATATTAAATGTTATAATTCTCAAATAAAATGAAGAAAAATTGCAATTTCATACTTTAAAGACACCGCAAATACACTTTAAAATATATTAAAGAATAAAATGGAAGAAGAGTGGCAAGATGGTGGCAGAATAACCTCCAAGAGTCAGCTCTTCATGCAGGGCAGGGAGTAATCACCCAGAGCTCTCTAAAGCACCTGGTTGGGAGGCCCAAGAGACCAGAAGAGCATCCTGCAATATCCTTGAAAGAATGGAAGGAAGTGACTTTCCATCTGCACTGAAAATTCATGAGTAGAGAACTCCACACCATGAGGCTGGTACCCATTATCCATTGGTGATGCAAGCTGCCTTGGGAGCTATTCCATGACTGGAGTTGGAAAACTCCATTTCCAAAAACCATGGAGGAAGAGACAGTCAAGCACTGACTTAAGCTAATGATTAGTTGATTCAGCTGGCTAGACTGTAATCCTAAGTACAGCTAAAGTTTGATCTTGTCTTGGTCATAAGGAAGCCAATGGCTGCCATTTTGGCTCCACCTCAGGCATGAAGGGAAGCAGGTATTATTGGGAGTCATGGTGAAAGTAGGGACTGGCTTCTTTTCACCCAGATTGGATTGCAGCCCTAGCCTAACCTCCAGCCCCACCTTAAGGAAGCTAGGGGGACCTGAACTAGCCTCTTCAGGCAATTGCAGGTGCTTTTGACTGGCACAGACTGGATAATCAGACACCTGCATCCCCTTACCTCAGACAGATATAGAAGCAAAAGATAGGAGGGGAGCTATGTTTCCTTGATTTCTCTAGGCAACTGCAGGTGCTTTCAGCCTGCATGGATCGGTTTGTTGAGTGCCTTTGATTCCATCCCTGCCCCTCAATAGGATAAGAGGGGGCTGGTGTTTCTTCAGTCTCTCTGGGCAATTGCAGGCACTTACAGCAGCCCACACAGAATGGATACTCAGACACCTGTAGCTCCATCCATGCCCCTCAGTAGGATAGGGAGCTGAGTTTCTTAAGCCTCTCTGGACAACTGCAGGTTCTTTTGCCTGCATGAACTAGAGTGCCGGGCACCTGTGGCTCTGCCCCCACCTGTGATAGGACAAAAGGGGGCAGTGTTTCCCCAGCCTCTCTGGGCAAATACAGGTGCTTTCAGCCCACACAAACTGAATATTTGGACACCTGTCACTCTATCCCCAGCCTCCCAGTAAGATAGGAGGGGAGCTGTGTTCCCTCAGCTTCTCTAGGCAATGGCAGGCACTTTTGGCCTGCACATACTGGACTGTTTGGTGCTCGTAGCTCCATCCCTACTCCCCAGTAGGATAGGAGGGGAGCCTATCTGGGCTACTGCAGGTGCTTTCAGCCTGCACAGATGGGTTTGTTGGGCACCTGTGGTTCCAGCCCTAACCCTTAAGGGAGAGAAGGGACAGTCTATCAGGGCAATTGCAGGTGCTTTCAGCCCACACAGATTAGAATGTTGGGCATTCCAGAGGGTCCTACCCACTCTTGGCAGGTGAGGGGGGCAGTGCTATGTCAGTTTACCTGGAAAAGTGAAGTCAGTTTTGACCAGCGCAGCTCCATCCCTGTCCTAGGCAGGGGAGAAAGGGGCATGGATTTTCATCAGTCTCTCCAGGCAACTACAGATGATCTTGGCCTGGATGGCTTGGATTACTACACATGGCTGTGGCTCAGTCCGTAGCCCTGGCAGAGGAGAAAGGTGGGAGAAGCATTCATTGGTTTATGGAGCAACATGGCAACATCAGGCTCCACAGCTTATAGTACCAACTACAATCTCAGCTCTTACCACACAACCAGCAAGGGAGAAAGGGCAAGAAAGCCTTAAACTAAAGAGAGAAACTGCACCAAGAATAAATTCATCTAGTAACTCCAGTGTGAAGACACCAACAAAAAAATTACAATTCATACCAATAAACAGGAAGATATGGCCCAGTTAAAGGAAGAAGATAAGCTTCCAAATGACATAAAGTAGTTGAGGAAACTAATCACATATGTTCAAACAAATCTACTTAATAAATTAAATGAGATGGCTAAAGAGATTAAGGATATTAAGAAGATACTGGGTGAACACAGCACAGAGATGAATTTGAAAGCATACATAGAATGAAAGACAATAAATGAAATTAAAAATACACTGGAGATATATAACAGCAGATTTGAGGAGGTAGAAGAAAGGATCAGTGAACTTGAAGACATGGCCACTGAAAGTGAACATAGAAAAAACAGATTAAAAAAAAATGGAAAAAATTCAACAGGGTCCCAGGGAACATGTCATTGATGTACCGGAAGGAGAAGAGAAGGAAAAAGGTGCAGAAGGAATAGTTGAGGAAATAATGGTAGAAAATTTCCCAAAACTATTGAAGGACATAGTTATCCATGCCCAAGAGGCACAGCATACTCTCATGCAAAAAAATCTGAATAGACTTAATCCAAGACACTTATTAATCAGAATGTCACATACCAAAGACAGAGATAATTTTTAGAGCAGCAGAGGAAAGAAATGCATCACATACAAGAGATATCCAATAAGAATAATTGCTGATTTTGCATCAGAAACCATGGGGGCAAGAAGACAGTGATGTGAATGTTTAAGATACTGCAAGAGAAAAACTGCAAGAAGTTTTAAAAAGAATCTTATATTCAGCAAGATTGTCTTTCAAAAATGAGGGCAAGTTTAGAATATTCACAGAAAAATAGAAACTGAGAGAATTTGTAACCAAAAGACCAGCTTATAGGAAGATTATAGCAGCAAAAGTTAGTAAATATACAAAAAGTGGTGAAAAGAAAATATGAGAGATAAAACCCAAAGGTCAAAATAGGTGAAGTAAGAACTGCCTTTACAGTAATAACATTGATTGTTAGTGGGTTAAACTCCCCAACAAAAGACAGAGACTGGAGGAATGGATCAGATAATATGAGCCATCTATATGCTGTCTACAAGAGACTCACTTTAGACCTAAGGACACCAATAGACTGAAAGTGAAGGACTGGAAGTAGTTATTCCACACACGCAGTACCCCCACACACACCAAAAAAACAAACAAACAAACAAACTGGAATAGCTATATTATATCTGGTGAAATAGACTTTAAAAACAAAACTGTTATTAGAGACAAGAAAGTACATTATATATTAATAAGATGGACAATTCACCAGGAAGAAATAACAGTCATAAATATATATGCACCTAAACAGGATGTCCCAAATTACATGAGGCAAACACTAGCAAAACTGAAGGGAGAAATAGATATCACTACAATAATAGTTGTCAACTTGAAAACACTGCTACCAGTATTGGATAGAGCATCTGAGCAGAGGACCAATAATGAAACAGAGAGCTTTAAAAATATGATAAATGTACTAAACCTAATAGACATATACAGAACATTGCACCCCAAAACAGCAGGATTCTTCTCAACATTCTTCTCAAGTGCTCCTGGATCTTTTTCCAGGATGGACCATATGTTTGGTCACAAAGCAGATCTCAATAAATTCAACAAGATCAAAATTATACAAAGCATATTCTCTGATCATAAGGAAATAAAGTTAGAAATCAATAACAGGCAGAGAAAGGAAAATTCACAAATATATGGAGATTACACAACATTTTCTTAAATAATCAGTGCATCAAAGAAGAAATTGCAGGAGAAATCAATAAATAGAGACAAATCAAAACAAGAACACAAGATATCAGAATCTATGGAATGAAGTGATGGCAGTGCTGAAAGGGAAATTTATAGACCCCCAATGCTTACACTGAAAAAAGAAGAAAGAGCTAAAATAAATGATGTAACTACTTAGCTGGAGGAATGAGAAAAAAGAATAACAAACTATTCCCAAACAAACCAGAGGGAATGAAATAACAAATATCAGAGCAGAAATAAATGAAATTGATAACAAAAAAAAGAGAGTTAACAAAACCAAAATTGGTTCTTCAGGAATATTAACAAAATTGACAAACCCTTAGCTAGACTGACAAGGAAAAAAAGGGAGAAGATGCAAATAAATAAAATCAGAAATGAAAACAGTGACATTACTACAGACACCACAGAAATAAAAGAGATCATAAGAGGATGCTATGAAAAACTGTATGCCAACAAACTAGAAAATGTAGATGAAATGGAAAAATTCCTAAAAATGTATGAGCAGCCTACACTGACTCTGGAAGAACTACAACACCTCAACAAACCAATCACAAGTAAATAGATTGAAACATTCATCAAACAACTCCCCAAAATGAAAAGCCCAGGACCAGATGGCTTCACACATGAGTTCTACCAAGCATTTAAAGAAGATTTAATACCAATCTTACTCAAATGTTTCCAAAATTTGTACAAAATGAATGCTACGAAACTCATTCTATGAAGCCAATATTACCCTAATACCAAAGCCAAATAAAGAATATTTATGTCCTAATGTATATAGATGTAGAAATCCTCAAAAAAAATGCTTGCTAATCAAATTCAACAACACATTAAAAGAATTATTCATCACAACCAAGTAGGTTTTATACCAGGCATGCAAGGGTCATTAAACACAAGAAAATCAATCAACATAATATTTCACATTAATAAATCAAATATAAAAAATTACATGATCCTATCAATTGACACAAAAAATGGCATTTGACAAAATACAGCATCCTTTCTTGATAAAAATACTATACAAACAGGATTTGAAGGCAACTTTCTCAATATGATAAAGGCTATATATGAAAAACCCACAGCTAACATTGTACTCAATGGGGAAAGATTGAAAGCTTTCCTATTGAGATCAGAACAAGACAAGAATGCCCACTCTCACCACTCTTGTTCAGTATCGTGCTAGAGGTTCTAACTAGAGCAATCAGGTCAAAAAACAAACAAACAAGCAATCAATCAAAAAAACAAATAAAAGTTATCCATATTGGAAAGGAAGAAGTAAAACTTTCATTATTCTCAGATGATATGATCCTATACCTAGAAAGTCCTGAAAAATCTAAAACAAAGCTGCTAGAGCTAATAAACAAGTTTGGAAGAGTGGCAGGATAAGATTAATATGTGAAAATCAGTAGTTTCTATACACTAGTAATGTGCAATCTGAGGAGGAAGTTAGGGAAAAATTCCATTTAAAATAGTAACTAAATATTTAGGAAATTACTTAACCAAGCATGGAAAGCACTTGTATTAAAAAAAACAAACACTACAATGCATTGCTGAAAGCAATAAAAAAAGACTTAAATAAACAGAAGACTATTCCATGCTCATGAATTGGAAGGCTAAATATAGTTAAGATGTCAATTTTACCTAAATTTATTTAGAGGCTTAATGCAATCCCAATAAAAATTCCACCAGCATTTTTTAAAGGGAATGGAAAACATAATTATAATATTTATTTGAGATGGTAAGGGGCTCCAAATAGCCAAAACATCTTTAAAAGGAAGAGCTAAGTTGGAGGACTTCCATTTCTGGATTTTAAATCATATCACCTGGTAAAAACACCATGGTACTGGCATAAAGATAGACACATAGACCAATGGAACTAAATTGATGGCTCAAAAACAGACTCTCATATCTACGGTCAAATGATTTTTGACAAGGTTGTCAAACCCACCCAGATGGGGCACAACAGTCTATTCAACAAATGGTGCTGGGAGAACTGGATGTCCACATCCAAATGAAAGAAAGACAACCCCTATCTCACAACTTACACAAAAATTAACTCAAAGTGCATCAGATCCCTAAATATAAAAGCTAGAAACATATAGCTCCTAGAAGAAAATGTAGGGAAACACCTTCAAGACCTGGTGGTAGGTGGTGTATTATTAAACCTTACACCAAAAGCATAAGCAATAATAGAAAACATAGATAAATGAGACCTCCTTTCTCATGCCTAGTGGTTTTGTTTCACAGCTTTTTTTTTATTTTTGGTTCAACTTATTCTAAATTTTTAGAAGTGCCCAGCTTAAGTTATCCATACAGGGCCAGGGATCCATTAATGGTGTTCAGATGAGATCCATAAAACCTTGTGAATGGAAGCTTCTTATTTACCTTGTAACTTTACCTGTGGGAAACCTATGATGTAGGGTCAAAGCTTCTTCAAAGAGGCTATTCTACTTTGAATGTCAACCATTAATCTATATGAGGGGTGATTTCTATTAAGAAATCCCAGGAAAGCTTTGTTTTTTCCTGTCTACTCAGCACCAAATTCAAAACAGGCAATTTTCCTTGCTATAAACTTTTGTGTAATGGAATTCATTTGTAACATTGAGGGTCAATCCTGGGACTCTAGCATTAGGTGGATGTGGTGGTAGGAGAAAGAAGGGCCTCTGACAGTTTAGACTTTCCTTTTCCCTGTCATTGCCACATCCTGTGCATCCTCAAAGAAACAGTTTAAGTTTTGATAAAAGCATGCACCTCTGAATTCCTGCTATTCCTTTGTTTGGGGAGTATGTTGATTTGGTACGCAATCAAAATACTTACTTGGTAAGTATTTTCTTACCAAGTCAAAATGAGTTTTAAAGGTGCCTTTTAATATTTTATCCAAGATTTTAAATGTTTCAGTTTGCCAAAAAGGAAAATATGTTTATATATTTTAATTAATGCAGATAGACCCTACTACATAACCTGAGGTATACTTTAATTTTCTCATATAATAAAATATCTTAGAGGTTTTTCTGTAATAACACACATATTTGGAGGTCAGTCTCTGAGTTGTATTTTATATCATTGCTCTCTCTGGATATTGAAGTACAAATAAGAATCAATTTGAAAAGTGTTATTTCCATTCTTATATTTCTTAGGTATTAATCCGTAATTCCTTTCTTATTTCAGCATTTTATGTTTTCAGCAAATGTTGTATCATTTGAGAGAAAGAATGAAATTTATAGAGTAATTTAACAATATTCTTTTGAAACCATTTCATTTCAAATAGAGGACATTCTGCTACTATTTATTTATTTATTTATTTATATACAGCTTTCACAGGAATTTCTTTTCATACAAATCCTTTCCATTCATTTTTAAAATATATTTTAAAGTATATTTGCTATGTATTTAAAGTATGAAATATAATTTTTTCTCCATATATTTGGGAATTTTAACTCAATATCTAGAAGAGTCATTGATATTTTTGTAGTAATTTTACTACGAATCACATTCTGAAATTTTCTTCCTGTTTTGCTTAAATTTTTGTTTAATTCCCAAGATTCCTTAGGCAGACATAGAACAAAATATGTTAAAAATATGTTTTCAAGTTTCATATATATATATACCTATTTTTTTTAAAGTTTTAGTTTTATTGACTGGTTTAACCTAGAACAGTGATCATGATGCTCATCTATGCCATTTTTAATTTTCATAGAAATATTTTATTATTCTCACTAAGAGTATGGATCAAGATAGTAATTTTGATAGGAAAAGCTAAGTGTTTTCTCACATTATTTAGAAAATTTATATACATGCCATTTTACTACTTATGAAGGTGATATTATGTCTTACATCTTTGAACTGTTGATATGGATGTTGTATAATGGCTATCCTATTTAAATATCACTGAACTTCTAAAATAAAACCACTTAATCTTTTTGTGCATGTCAGATATTATTTACTAAAATTTTATTTAGGAATCTTGAGTTAATAGTCATAAAGTCTTCCAAATATTTTCCCACTTAGAGTAAGTTATTCAATAACTTGCTTAATTCCATGCTCTCATATATTTAAAAGAGAGTGCCACAGGTATGTGCATAGAGAAACATATCTTGAAGTGTACTTCTATTGTTCATAAACAAACCCTTGTATATACATGATTTGGCATATATAACATTGAAACAGTCATCAAAAAACCTCCCAAAAAAGAAATTTCCAGGATCAGATGACTTCACAGGTCAATTCTACCAATCATTCAAAGAAGATTTAATACAAATCTTGCTCAAATTCTTCCAAAAAATTGAATGAGTGGACTCACTACCAAACTCATTCTATGAAGCCAGTATCACCCTAATACCAAAGCCTGATAAAGATACTAAAAAAAGAAAATTACACACCAATTTCTACAATGAATATAGATTTAAAAATCCTCAACAAAATACTCACTGATCGAATCCAAAAACACTTGAAAAGAATTATAAAACCCATAATCAAGTGGGTTTTATCCCAGATATGCAAGAGTGGTTCAATGCAAGAAACTCAATTAGAGTAATTCACCACATTAATAGGTCAAGGAAGAAAAATCATATGATCATCTCAATTGATGCAGAAAGACATTTGACAAAATGCAGCATCCTTTCTTGATAAAAACTCTCTGAATGATAGAATTAAAGGAAACTTTTTTTAACATGGTCAAGTGCATATATGAAAAACCTCCAGCTAACATTTTATTCAATGGGAAAACACTGAAAGCTTTCCCACTGAGTTCGGCAACAGGACAAGGATACCTACTGTCACCAATGTTATTCAATATTATGCCAAAAGCTTTAGCCAGAGCAATTAAGCAATAAAAAGAAATAAAAAGCACTAATGTAGGAAAGACAGAAGTAAACTTTTGCTATTTGCCGATTATAAGATCCTATAACTAGAAAATCCTGAAAAATCCACAACAAAGCTACTAGAACTAGTAGATGAGTTCAGAAATTTGACAGGATACATTATACGCAAAAATTATTAGTGTTTCTACACACTATGAATGAGAAATCTGAGGAGGATGTCAGTAAAACATTCCATTTATAATGGCCACTGAAAGAATCAAATATTTAGGAATAAACTTAACCTGTACTAAGAAAACTACAAAACATTGCTAAAAGAAACCAAGAACACCTAAATAAATGGGAAGATTTTACACGTTAATAGATTGGAAGACTAAATATCATTAAGATGTCAATTCTACCCTAACTGATTTATACCATCAATACAATTCCAATAAAAATATCAACAGCCTTTTTTGCAGAAATGGAAAAGCCAATGACCAAATTTGTTTGGAAGGGTCAGGGGCCCCAAATATCCAAACATATCTTTAAAAAGAGAATGAAGTTAAAAGACTCTCACTATCTGACTTTAAAGCATATTACTTAGCTATAATGGTAAAAACATACTGGCATAGAGATATATTGACCAATGAAATTAGTTTGAGAATTCAGAAACAGACCCTCAGATCTATGACCAAGTGATTTTTGACAAGGCTGTCAAAGCCATCCAACTGGATCAGAATAGTCTATTTAAAAAATGGTGCTAGGAGAACTGCAAAAGAATGAGGACTCTTATCACACACCTTATACAAATATTGACTCAAAATGAATCAAGGACCTAAATATAAAAGATACAACCATAAAACTCCTAGAAGAAAACATAGGGAAACATCTTCACGATCTTGTGGTGAGTGATAGTTTCTTAAACTTTACACCCAAAGCAAGAACAATGAAAGAACAAATACATACAGATTAAACACTTTTGTGCTTCAGATGACTTTGTTAAGAAGGGGGAAAGACAGCCTACTTAATGGGAGAAAACGTTCAGAAACCACATATCTGATAAGGGTTTGTTCTTATATATCTGAACTTCTGAAGTAAAACCACTTAAGTGATGATAGACCTCAACGGTAAAAAGACAAGCAATTCAATTAAAAATGGGCAAAAGACTTGAACAGATATTTTCCAATGAAGTAATACAAATGGCCAAAAAGTACATGAAAAGATGCTCAACTTCACTAGCTATTAGGGAAATACAGTTCAAAACAACAAGATATAATTTCCTGGCTTACAGAATGACCATTATTTTTTTAAAAAAGAAACAACAGAAAACTACAAGTGCTAGAGATGATGTGGAGATATAGGAACACTCCTTTACTGTTAGTGAGAATGTAAAATGGTACAGCCTTTATGGAAGACAGTCTGGTGGTTTCTCAGGAAGCTAAATATAGAACTGCCATAAGATCTGGCAATCCTGCTACAAGGAATGTATTCAGAAGAACTGATAGCTTAGCACACTATCAGATGATAGACATTTGCACACTGATGTTCATAGCAGCACTATTCACAATTGCTAAAAAATGGAAACAACCCATTTGTCCATCAACTGATGAATGGATAAACAAAATGTGGTGTATATATGATGGAATATATGATGGTGTATATGATGGAATACTATTCAGGTGTAAGAAGTGAAGTAGGGATGCATATGGCAACATGGAGAAATCTTGAGGAAATTATGTTGAATGAAGTAAGCCAGACACAGAAGGACAAATATTGCATGGTCTCACTAATATGAATTAAATATGATGAGTAAACTAATGGAGTTATAGAGTATAGGTTACTAGGAGATAGATTGTAGGTTGAGAAGGGGGAGCTGATGCTAAATTTAAGTAGAATGTTTAATAAGGTGGATTGTAATTGTGAAGAAATAGATAGAGTTGATGATAAAGCATAATAGTGAGTAAAACTAACACTCCTGATTTATAAATGTGAATGTGGCTGGAAGGGATAATATAGGAAGGTTAATGTCAATTGAAAGAAAGCTAGAGGATAATCTAGGGAATGCATAGCATAGTGATTTAGGTGGGGGATGATGATTGCAGTTAATAGTACAAATACAAGAATGTTCCTTTATTTTAAGGTGTTAGGAATATCAAGACACATGGGGAAAATGCAACTAATATAATGTATACACTGTAGTTAACAGTAATATTCTTATAATGATAGCAAAGACAGTATTATATCAATGCTAAGGATCCATAATGGGGAATATAGTGGATATGGGATTTTTCCTTTCAGAACAAAACCACAAAAATAGAAATGAAATCATGTGACAGTTTCCAGTACTATCCCAAGGCCCAGTTGGTGAATGACCCAGATTGTGAGACAAAATCTATTAAAATGTTTATAAGCATGACCTCTACTTTCTGGGTTATTGATGATGGCTGACAGAGGAATTGGTGCCAACATTAGTGAGTCATTTTCTAAGTCTCTGAGATTGTGGCACTGTGATACTTCCTGAGCCGCATTCATTTGTGTGTTTGTGATGCAAAGGATACTGTCTCTTTCAACAGTATCAAGATAGGATGTACACAAGTCTAACTTAAGTGAGAGTATGTCCATATACATAGACTTCGAATTTTTCTATTTTTATGGAAACATCTAGCTAGAATGAAGGACTCTAATAAAAATAGAAACTCACAGCAGCAATAGTCATATAGTTAACATTTCTAATTGTTTCCCAAGCATATGGGGCCTAAGTCTGCATATTTGAATGGCAACCATGTTTTCTATTGATGTTTCTCAGAGGCTAGCCTAGAATTAGTAGGTTTTACTTTGGTTTAGTTTGGGAGTAAAAGTTCCACCTTAAAGATACAATGATTAGAGAAGAGAAGTGGTCCATGAAGAGGTGTACTGCTGTTGGTAAGACATTCTTGGGACTGAGGAGGAAGGAATGCATTTCTTATTCATGAATGAATATGGTACTCTCAATCCAGCATCAGGGGACTATTTACTTTTGTATTTATTTTTAGTTTGTGTAGTAAGGAAAAATTGTCATACAATTCTTGTATTGAACCCTATGTAAGGTCAACACAGTAATTTCGTATGATTCAGTCTAATACATTTTAGGAAAACAATAGTGGTGATGAAAGACTATTTCTCTAAATCAGATTTTTGTTCCAGGTTTTTTGATTTAGAGATTCACAATTTTATATAAACATATTCTTGACAGATGAAATGATACGTACATGAAGCCAAATCACAATAAAGTATGCTTTCATGGTAACGTGGTAAGATAAGCAAGGATGATACTCATATTAAAATTGGTTATTTTGTTTAAATATACATGAATATACTGATATCTTAAAACGTTCTGAATAATTGATATTAATATGATATATGTATTCAAATGTAATCTTTTGTGTTCCTTAATTCCTTTGTGGAGTAAAAGAGTGGAATATAATTACACATACTCCACTCCAGTCCTGTGTTCCCAGGTAATTTGAGGGACAGGGTGTAGTTTAAGGTTAACATTAAGGACATTTTTAAATTTAGGTATTTTCTTGGAAAAATTCATTAAGACAAGTGATTCTGTAACTTTTGCTTCAACATTTTTTTAGATTTCATTATAATTCATTATATTCAGATAAACTGAAAAAAGATCACGCAACCACCCTGCTATAATACTGAATGAACTGGAACAAATTTTAAGCAGCTAACAACCCAGGGGATGGTATTAGCCTAATATATTAGAACCAAGGACAACATTTATGAAAAACCAGATAGTTGTAAGTCCTGTTATAGCTCCTAATCCTTAACTCACACCTCTATTAGTGACTTCTGTAACATCCTGAAAATTATGACTTATACATTCATATATTAGTATGAGTTCATTGTCTGAAATGTGAATGGGGTGGAAAACTATCAACTAGGGCTGATTTTCACAATGGATCCAAGCCAAGTGTTGGCTTCCCTATTGGAAATGAATGCATTGGCTCTTTGATCAAATAAACTCTGGTAAAGGGCATTAACATTAAAATGGTATTAAGCAGCCAACTTCCCTTATAAAAACTGCACAAATTCTAACTGATGTCATCTTTTTTCTCTTCACCCTGGATTTCAGGTTTCAGAAGAGTAAATGAACTATTATATCTGCCCTTCAAGCTTGGGCTCTGAATAAAAATAATTGAATCTGAGATTAAAGCAAATACTTTGAAACCAAGATGAAAACCATGGCCTCAAATCTGCAAAACCATATACATATTAATACTGAATACACCAAAAATGAAAAACATAAAGAATACAACTAGGCATAACATAACACTCAAAGAAGAGAGTACCTGAAGTATAATAAGAATGTGTGGTTAAACATAAAATAATAAAATATCCAATTATAAAATAACAGGAGATAAAAATTTTGGAGTGTTATTGAAATAAATTGAGTTAAAAATAATACTTTACACAGTTAATAAAAAATTAGAAACACTAGGCATTGCTCATGACAGAAAAGATCAATTTACCAATCTTGTTTTAATATGTCATAGAATCATAGTGAATTAAGAAGATAGAAATTGTTTATAATAATTAGGGAGAAAATAATAGGGGAGGACTAAAATATTTCAACATAAGGAAACTGAAACCTGATATCTTTGAAATAGAGAATAAGAATTGGAACAAAAAGACATTCTAATATATAATAACCAAAAAAATTCTGAGGAAAAATTTTAATTATTTATTATCCCAGATTTGCACTATTGTTAGGACACACTATAATCCAGGGAAAAATGCATGAAATGATTCATAAGGATATTTAAGTTTCTGAATTAAAAATGTTTTCTATTCCCTTAAGAAACACATTTTAAAAAGAGGAGACAATTGGGCAGTCCTCATAAATTCCATAGGAACATTCCAATGCGGACGTCTACAAGTAATATTTAGAAAGTACTAAAGGAGAAAAAGAGAGACCTTAGTACATTATGCTTGAACAGTGGTCTTTCTTACATAAAGGCAATAGATAAACATTGCTAAACATCACCACAGAGAATTCAAATCCATGACATTATGACTTTTTTTTTTTCCTGGAAGGTGGAAAAGGCAAGGAAATGGAATTTCTTCTAGAGCCTCCAGAAGAAATGCAGGCCTATATACATTTTATTTTAGCCCGATAAAACTGACATTGGTCTTCTGACCTCCAGAACTGTAAAAGAATAATTTTGTGTTCTTTTAAGCCACTAAGTTTATAGTAAAGTTTATAGTAGATTATAGCAGCAATAGGAAATTAATACAGAAAGATTACAGTGTTAGATCAAAAACCGGATAATGTTTAATAGGGCCATAAAATATAACCCAGATGTAAATTATTTGCATCTCTACCAGACCAAAATTTCCAAGTTAGCCTCTGTCCTTACAAAGCTGAAAACTGCATAGTCAACAAAAATCCAAACCCAGACTACACCAAAAGAACATCCAGTAATTTCTTAGTGTATTCTCAAGTTTTGGATACTTTTCTTGGGGAGCTGAGATTTTATCCAGGCTCTTCCAAGTAGAGACTCTGTACTCTTTTTTTATTTTAATTTTTTTATTTTATTTTAAAGATGCTTTAGATTACATAAATGTTACATAAAAAACATAGGGGATTCCCAAATGCCCCACTCCCTCCCCCTCCCACACTCTCTCACATTAACAACATCCTTAATTAGTGTGGTACATTTGTTACAATTGATGGACACATATTGAAGCATTGCTAATAACCATGGACTACAGTTTACATTATAGTTGATACTCTATCCTGCACAATTTTGTAAGCTATGACCAAATATGCAATGGCCTGTATCCATCACTGTAATGTCATGCGGACAAATCCAATGTCCCAAAAATGCGTCAATATTACACCTATTCTTCCCTCTCTCATCCCTCAGAACCTCTGGTGGCCACTGCCATTACATCAATGATAAGAGGTCTTCCATTGCTAGAATAGTAATAAGTCTATGGTAGAATAATAATATCTACTTTTGTCCATTGTTCATTCTCCAATCTTGAGGATTTTGGGATGGTGATGCCCACTCTGCTGCTAATTAAGAGGGGGCTTAGATCCCATGGGAGAGATGGATGGAACTATTTTGTTGGCAGTTGCATATACTCTCGGTTCCTTGGGATGGATGTTATCCATCATCATCTCCTTGTTAGTTGTCCTGGGTGACTCCAACGAACTGGAGAGTAGATGTTACAACTCTGCTGAAATTCAGGGCTGAACTGGCACATGGACGAACCAAAGATTTAAGTCTCTAGAACATATATTTATCAAGTATAGTGCTAATTATAGGTTCAAATAAAAGGGGCAGAAAAGCCATGTGTAGAGAACCTACAAATGATTCTAACTCTGTTACACTAGGGAACATAAATTAAAAAATAAAGCCCACTGACACAGGGTGCCAAGTTCCTGAGCTTGTCTGCCCTCTTTATAGTTTCTGGATATCTCTTGAACCCTCAGGAGCTCTGCTATTTGAAGCACTATTTACTGTGACAGTCAATGAGATCTTGCTGAGACATACATAAGCATAACCTCTGCAATGAAATGACCTCATGGACTCACTTTGAAATCTCTTAGTCAAAAAAACTCATTTGTACTTACCATTTCCCCCTTTTGGTCAAGGTCTTTTTCCAGATGCATTGGTAGTTGGCACTTGGTAATAATCCCTAGGTGCCAGGAAGGCTTATTCCCAGGAGTCATGTCCCACACTGGGGGGAAAGTAGTGTTTATATGTTGAGTTTGGCTTAGAGAGAGGCCACATTTGGGCCACAAGGAAGCTTTCTGTAGGTAACTCTTAGGCAGTATATAATACTAGGCTAAGATTCAATTTCACAAGAAAAGGTTCATAAGTACAGTCATCAATATCAAGGACCTGAGGTAATGGTCTGTCTTCTTTCACTAGACATTGTCCTTGCACTTAAGGGATTCTTGCTGTCTTACTAGAGAATGTAGAAGAACTCTCCAGGATAGGAATTCAATATTCTTTCAGTTATTATGTGGATCTCCACCCACCGAGACAATGTCCATGAACACTTGAACATATTCATATGTCTTAGAGGTATGCCTAGGTGAACCCCTTCCTATGCATCTTCACATCACTGACAACCCACAACAGTGATCCTCCCCTGCCACTGCTGTGACCTTTCTGTGCTCCAAAACCTCTCCAAAAGTGAAGCCAACAAAATAACTGAACAAAATTAATAAGAAAATGAAATAATTTAAAAGATAACCAATAAAGTATAATTTTTTAAAATTAAAATAAAAAAAAATATAGGCATTGTTTCTTTCATCACTGTAAGATTTGTTGCTTTGTATGTACAGTGTCATTTTCTTCCATATATTCCTCCAGAGTCTTATTTTTTTTTTCATTTTATCTTCAAAGAAGCTTTGGGATACAGAAGAGTCACAAGTTCAGCATGATCTTGCAATAATGGATACAGGCCACTTCAAATTTTTCAAAACTTATGAAAGTGTGTGATCCAAAATGTAAACCGTAATGTAAACCACTGACCATGGTTGGTAGCAATGCTTTGATACTTGTACATCAATTGTAACAAATGTACCATCCACATGTAAAATGTTAAGGGAGAGGGGGAAAAGAGAGAGGGTGTTGGGTATATGGGACTTTATGACTCTCTATTGAAAAAAAAATCTGTATAATACTCAGAGAGGAAATCAATCAAAAAATACTTTAGAATAAATTACCTCTAATTAAAAGAATGCTGGTGAACATTGAATATTGAATCCCTTCAAATATAATAAAAAATTTACCAAATATAAGGATAATAAATGTAACATATGAACAACTTAAAACTGTCATATAAGTAATGCAAATTGTGAATTATATTACGTCCATAACAATTATTTAAATGACAATGAATAAATTTAAAAATAGGTAAAAATAACTGCCCAAAACTTTATGTGCATATAATATTAATTCTTAGTGAACTCTTTAAAAATTAAGTATAAGGATATGTATCTAAAATTAACAAATGTAAGCTTATAGTTTCATTTGATTTTATTTTTCAGTTAAACCAATAGATAGTATATTTAAAATCTTATTAAAAAGATCCACATACAGTACCAACTAATATTTTAAAAATTATTAATTATCTGTATCTCTCCTCCTGTATTATGTTTATGTGTATAAACAGTTTATACTCAGTGTTAACAATGATCATTTCAAGTATGATTAATATCAGGCAAATTATCACTTCCATTTCTGTCCTTACTGAACAGTTTATAATGTGTAATTTAGAGACTATTTGTTTACAAAAATAGATCTTTCTGAAAAAAAAAACTGAGAATTTTTATTAGCCATAATATTATGTATTCATTTTGAAAATTATTTTGATGGAATATCCAAAGTCATCATTTTTATTTCAATTTCAGTAAAGTACTTAGTTTGGGAAAAGAAACCAGAAAATGATTTTTATATTTGTCATATTATAGTTATTTTTAAAAAATAATCCAATTAGAAAAATTACATTTTTTTAAAAAGAGCAGACTGAAAAAATCCCCTTTGCTTTGATCCTTCCTACTAAGGGAAGCTCAGATCACACACTGGGCCTTGAGAGGTTCACTTCAGGCTTCTAAAGGCTGTCCACCTTGTGGTCAGGCTTCAGGCAGGGACTGGGGAATTGCAGTTGAAAGGAGCTAGGTGGGCCCACAGCACTCTCCCTGCCCCCTTCCTGGCTCAGCCTTGTGCTTTTGCACACTCTCCTTCCCTCAGGTTAGAATGGCAAGAGCTGAGGTGTCTGCAACATCCTGGAAGCATTGGGGAGGAACTGGATGGTGGGGGACTTGAATCTTCTCCTTCTATAGAGCAACAGTCTATTTTCTTGAATTAAAGATACCTTAATGCATTGGACTTCTGAATAAGTATTTACTTAAGGATATTTCTGTGGCTAGAGCACAGATCTGTAGCTTTAGGCTGGGAAAATGGCACAGTCAGGTAAGGCTTCCGGAGGAGTGAAGTCTAAGGAAGGGGCCTTCTGTGACTATCCCCAGTGGTCTTATGTCCTTGAGAAAGGGGGTGTTGGACTCATCCCATCTCAGACCTTTGCATGTGCATCTCTGAAATGATTTAATGTTCATTTTTTGAAAGCAGATAGGAGTCCTGAGGACAAGGCAGTACTGGCCTGGAGCACTTCCTTCCAAATTAACACTGGGCAATTTCTAGTATGATAATGACCCTTTAGAAAGCAGTAGTACTTAGGGAGGTTCATTAATGACTATTCTCAAAGCTCTGAGCAAATCTGCACTTATCATTGTGTTGATGTTCACATCCATAGCTGCTCCTTTGGCCTTCATGTCAGCGATGTTTTCAGGCTGATCAATAAACAGGGGAATTCCCACCATAGGGACCCTATGATAAATAGCTTCATAGATCCCATTCATTCCACCATGAGTGATAAAAGCTTAAGTTTTGGGATGACCTAGTTTAAGGGTTGGGTGAGAAGTTGGGAAAAATTTCATTATAGTATGTTAGCACAATTTCAGAAACAGAAGGAGAAAAAAAAACAGGATTAATCACTCAAGGAGGAAATATTTTCTGCACAAGCTAAGTACACGGAGTACTACTAGAACAGAAAATTGCTATCCCATGAAAAGGATGAATAAATCCCTCTGCATTGTCTGGGAAGTCTCTACAGGGGAGATGCTAGATGAACTGACACTGAAACTCAAAGAGTAGTAAGAGTCTGAATTAAAGATACTCTTATGTCAACCATTAGAAGCATGTATCTATAAAAATAGCTGTCAATTATTTAATAATATCTGCTTTAAAATAGGAAGTATAATGTGAAATTTGGCAATTATTAAATCTATCTTGAATATTTTTGATGTTAAACAATTTGTCAACTCTAAAACTTTTGCTCCCCATAGCCTTACCAAGAAGATCATTCTGGGGTAGCCAATCATAGAGCCGAGTATTGGCTCCTAATGTGACTGGTTCCTTTCCTTGATATCTCCATAACCTGTGAGAGAAAATGCATTTCACAGTAAAAGCACAAAATGATGGCGTTTTAAGGTTTTAGAGCTATTTACAAGTCATGTTTCCCACTCTATTTCACGTGATAGGTGAGAGGGATTCAAAATGGGTCCTTTGCAAAAAATTTTGAGTGAGAGCAAGAGAAGTGGTTTGATTTTATTCCATTGTCATTGAAGTCTCTTGCTATGATTTGTACCTTTTGTTATATGCTTTTTACTTTTCAGTTAGTCTGTTAAATAAATTTCAGATAAAATAATAAAGGAAGATATAAATATTCTAAACTTTTCAATTGAGATATTTAAACAAAAAACAAATCAAAGTTTTAACATACTCAATTAGTATTCTTGCCTTCATAGAATTCATGTACTTTTACAAAATATAGAAATAAAAAGAGCCCTTGGATATGATATTGCATGAGTAGAGGTAACCAAAGTTTTGAAATCTGGAAATGTAGTCAAAACAAAGTTAATTGAATATCATAAATAAGAACATGTATATTGCTTGATGGTAATATTAAGAGTTTACATGATTTTTGACTGTAGAAAACTATGCAGAAAGACTAAATGAATCCTTACTGCTACTTCCAACCTAAATACACTTGGATAGAGACTTAAGAACATCTAGAGATGTTTAATATATATTCTTTTTTTTAAAAGCAGTTTATTTTTTCTGTCAGTGTAACATTTTGAAATATTATTATTTTTACATTAGAAACATTACAGGATTACAGATAATTCATGGAAAAGTACAATGTTCCTCCCCATCCTTAGTCATTTCTACTCTCCTTTTATGGACCCTGGAATTAAAATACTTCAGAACCTTTTGGAGTACTCATATCAGGCCTTACTTACAAATAGTAAAATGTCAGAAGGCACCATAATGCTTTCATACCTATTGCATTTAAAACAAATATTCTCAAAAATGTATTTCCCTAGTATGTATGTCTCTGAGCAGAAAAATGATCAAATGTTCCTAAATCTCTATTTTAATATTTAATGATTTTTTTACATAATGATCTTGCTAGTTATGCTAATTCTATAATGAGTTTCCACATTCATCTTGAAAGAGCACTAATAGCCACATTCTCCTTCTGACTGGGATAGAAGCTGCCCAACAGGACAAGAGTTGCACTGACCTTCTGTGGAATCTGGGTAAGGGCAGAGGCAATGAGATTGGCCTTTTCTTCTGTGAAATTTTTGACCATTGACCCCATAGATAATACTACGACACCATCTTCACCTGAGCTCTGGACAAATTCTTCTATTTCCTGCAGAGAAAAAAATTTCTCTATTACAAAGGTAAAGATCACAAGAAAAAACGAATAAAGTTCACCTACATTTCTTAACTTAAAAGAGTCAAGCAAAGCATAAGAGACATTGTTAGACTGCATATATCTTAAGTAGAATCATCTAGCTCTTTAGGAAAAAATATGTATCTGATACCTATGGCTTAAAAATTATAATCAGTTATTACTAGGAAAAACATTAAATCAAATCATTATTCAAAAGCAATAGATGATAAGGAGTAGCTCTTTTCTTGATTGATGGACACCATTATTACCCAGGTTTAAATTTACCAAACAACCAAGTTGTTTGCAAATTTGTAAAAATATTCCTTGGAAGCAAGCACAAGGAAGGGACATGAAGTGGGCTTCTGGAATCTATTTTTCAACCTATAAATTATTACTAAATTGATTATCTATCCCTTTAGACAGAGCTTCAGGTTATTTTTCTCAAGTTTACACATTCCCTGATTAATTGAGCTAAGAAGAAATGTGTTAAAAATAGAACATACAGAAATATATTTTAAAAGAAGATATGATGGTTCATGTTGCTAGAATAATAAAAAGCATTATGAGACAATGCTTCTCTGTCTTCCTGATGTATGAAACTCACACCTGAGTGGGACACTGACTGCATACATTTAGTATTAACCTTAACCCAGAATTGACATGTAATTTGACTTCATTATATTCCCTGTGTCAACACTTATAGTTTTGCAAATTTGGCACTGAAGTCTCTGGATTTGGAGTTATTCACATGATAATCTAGGTGAATGCCACCCTATAGGTATGTGTCATACATTCCCTGTATGTTTGTAGCAACTCTGGAATCACCATGCTTCTCAATTTGACAGTAAAACTATGAGGGATGGGTTAATGTATGAGGTGAAAGTAGACTGTAATTTTTCAGCTTGGGCAATGATAGGGGAAATATCTCTGAAGTCCCAGAGAATGGTGTTTTTCTATTTTGAGTCATCTATCCCAGACACTTGTGTTTGTGTGCATGTATGTTTCTATGTTTGTGTGTCTGGGCATATATGTATATAAAGATATAGGTACGTGCTGATTTGATTTGTGTTCTTGATTTCACTATACTCCATTGTAATTTTTATTTTGTGTATCCAGTGGTTGACATCATTCATTCATAAATGTTATAAAGTGTGATTGGTATTCAAACTGCACAATGTTCTATATCAATAGGTAAGTTGAATTTGGAATGGAACAATTTTCTCCCTTTTGCATCACTTATCGAAGAGGTTTTTGTGAAATCAGAAATTTGTGTGCATTGGGAGGTGGTAGGAGGGTGGGCAATGGGGATAGAAAGCAAAGCATAGCAGTGTGGAATGAAAGATGATCAAGAAAACCATAAATAATGTCACCTTTCTTTCTCTGTCTCTCATAAGTTATTGGCTCATTATCTCCTATAATACTAATTCTCATTAGAGCTTCGATTGCAGTTATTAATTGACTGATAAGAAAAGGGTATTCAGAATCCTGAAATTAACTTTCATATGTCAATACACAGATGGTCATAAAAAGAATTCAAGAAATCCTCAGGGAACACCATTATTCTGGCAACCTTCCTATAGAGTAAACAGGGGTGTATGTTCTCACTACCTATTGATAATTAAATACAGTATTCTTATCATGCTTTTCTGTTACTCTGTTTGATTTTCAATACTGTTACCTTTCAATATTCATGGAACTCTACATGAATACATTGGTGAATGATATACAATTTTGTTTTTCACTATAAAAATGTAGCTCTGATAAAGAACCAATCCAACATTTGGGTCTCCATTCTGTGAATTATTCTTTATGCTGATGAATCAGAATCTATTTATATTGAATTCTGCTAAGATTGAGACATTGTACTACACAAATGATTACTAGGAAACTCCACATGAAAATTGCCTTGCTGCCTCACGGTGATCAGGTCCGTAATGAGTTCATCATCCTCAGATCAAAGTTTTTCCATCAAATGTTGTATTAGTCAGCCAAAAAGGGTGCTGATGCAAATTACCAAAACTCTGTTGGCTTTAATAAAGGGTATTTATTTGGGGTAGAAGCTTACAGTCACAATGTCCTAAAGAGTCCCACTCAAGGTACCATAAGAGCTACTTTCTCACCTAAAGTCTTTTGCCATGTATTGACGCAGGATGGCTGCCAATATCTGTGAAGGTACAGCCTTCCTCTTTTCTCTCAATGCTCTGTGAAACCAGCTTCTCCTGATCTCAGCTGTAGGTTGGCATAAGGCTTGTCTCTTTTCCTGAGGCTCATTTCTTTCCAGGTTCAGTGGCAATGACATGACCCATGTTAATGAACAGAAAGAAAAAAGAATTACTAAAAACATGAAAATAGCCTAAGAGACCTGTGTGACATGATCTAGCACACCAATTGTGGCAGTTTGATGTAATTATGAATTCCAAAAATATAGTTGAATCATGCTTGTAAACTGATCTGTTAATCTGGGCATGATTAGGTTAGGATTAGGGTGTTGAGCCCCACCCCTTGGTGGGTGGGGAATCGAATATAAAAGGCAAGGCAAAGGACAGTTGAAGCAGTCTTTTGAGAAGCAGTTTTGATGTTGGGAAGAAGGCGCCAGGAGAAGAGAAGCGAGCCATTCGCCTGATCGTCTACAGCTGACCTTGTGGAGAAACGCAGCCCCGGGAAGAGAGGAACCCCAGAAGCCTGAACCCTGGCAAACACCAGCAGCTGTCTTGCTCTAACACGTGGCAATGGACTGTGGTAAGAGAAGAAACAACGCTTTATGGCCTGGTATCTGTAGACTTCTACCCCAAATAAATACCCTTTACAAAGACCAACCCATTTTTGGTATTTCACATTAGCACCCCTTTGGCTGACTAATACACCAATATATGCTTTGTTGGAATCCTAGGTAGAATTAAGATAGAAAGGGGAAGAAGTAATATTCAAAGAAATAATGACAGAGAACTTCCCAAATTTAGGAAAAGATGTGAATAGCCCATCCAAGAAGCCCAGAGAACACCAAACACTATAAACCTAAAGAAACATACACACATCACATATTGATCACTCTATCAAATGCAAAGGACAATGAGAGAGTTCTGGAAACTGCAATAGAAAAGTAACATGTTATGTACAAGGGAGTCTCAATGAGATTGAGCATTGATTTCTTATGAGTAAACATAGAAGCAAGGAAGAAGTGGGTTGAAATACTTAGTGTTGAATAAAAGAACTGCCAGCCAAGAATTTTGATAGTGGCAGGACTTTCAAAAATGAAGGAGAATTTAAGTCATTATCAGATAAGTAAAAGCTGAGGGGACTTCCATGAAGATGGCATTGAAGTAGTAGGCAGAGCTCAACTCTCTAACGAAAAACAGTGGCAAAAGGGTGAAAACCTACCAAAGGAGCTGCCTTGGGGATCCATAGAACAGAAAAGTGCTGCTCATCACCCATAAGGGAGTGAGACTGATAAAGAAGTCAAAGGAAAACCATGAATTACTCACCCCTGGGGATGAAAAGTACACATATACTCCACCCTCAAGGCAAATAGCCTTGGCAAAACCCCTGGCTAACTGCAGCCAACTAAGTGGGAGGGAGAGTTTCCTGGGAGGAAAAGGGATCTAGCAAAGTGGGTGGAGAATGGTTTCTTTTCAGTGAGTTTGGCCAGCTTAGACACCTTTGAATCTCAAAAAAAGACCCTAACCAGCACTCAGGAAGCTCCAGGGAGAGGGAGGGGGGATCTGATCAGGCAGGCTGTCACACCCGGCTGCCCTCAGAGACAGAGGAACTGGGGGCAGAGACACTTGCCTAATGAGCTTGTTTGTTGTCTTTCCCCTTTCTTTGTTTCCTTTTTTACTTTTACTTATTTTTTCTACTTACTTTATTTATTTTGCTTCCTTCATTTTTCTATCTTCTGTCTTCTGTTGCTTTTCTTTCATTTCACCTCTTCTTTTTTTGGCCTTCAATTTTTATTTCTCTCTCTCTTTTTTTCCTTCTTTTCCTCTCTTCTCAACTTTCTGGTCTTTTAATTCATTCTATTTTTTTCTCTACTTGTTTATTGTTACATTCTTTCTATTACACCTTTTTTATTCTTATTCCTTTGTATTTTTTATGATTTTTTACTTGTATTACTTATTTATATTCCTAACTCTTGTATGGTTCCTCTTCTACTTTTTCTTTTTAATATAATCACTATTATTATTTTTCTCTTCATATCTCTTTCCTTTTCTCTGGTCCTAATTTTTTTTTCAAAAGAACACAGACAGTTGCAAGTATATAGAAAAAGAGGAACCAAGAGTCAAAAAGGAACCTTAACACATGCAAAACCAACCAACCAACCAAACAAACAAAAATCAAAATAAAACTGTAGAATAGGAAGAGGAGGTAAACAACCTAATAAGCCCATCAAGATAAGCAGAGGCCTAGACACCAACAATAAATTATAAGCCATACTAAGAAACAGGAAGACATGGCCCAGTCTAATGAACAAACTAAAAAAAAAAACAGGAGGAGATGCAGAATGTGGACCAACTAATGAGGGATGTCCAAACAAATATTATGAATCAACTTAATGAAGTGAAGGAAGAGATAAGGGATGTTAAGAAGACACTAGGGGAACATACTGAAGAAATTGCAAACATACATAAAAGATAATGGATCTGATTGTGATGAATGGCAAAATGCAAAAATAAAAAATACACTGGAAACACAAAAGAGCAGATTTGAACAGGGAAAGAAAAGAGTCAGTGATGACAAAGACAGTATATCTGAAATCAGACAGATAGTAGAACAGATAGATAAAAAGACTGAAAAAAATCCAGCAGGGACTTAAGGATTTGAACGGCAATATGAAATGCACAAACACATGCATTATAGGCATCTCAGAAGGAGAAGAGAAGGGAAAGGGGCAGAAGGAGTGTTGGAGGAAATAATGGCTGAAAATTTCCCAACTCATTTGAAAGACATGGATGTAGATGTCCAGGAAGCACAGCACATCCCAAACACTATAAATCTTAACAGGCTTACCCCAAGACATGCACTTATCAAATTATCCTATGCTCAAGAAAAAGAAAAAGAGAGAATACTGAAAGCAGCAAGAGAAAAGAGATCCATAATGTACAAAGGAATTGTGATAAAATTCAGTGCTTATTTATCATCTTAAACCATGGAGGTAAGAAGGCAGTAGTATAACATAGTTAAGGTGCTAAAAGAAAAAAAAAAAAACTTCTAGCCAAGAATTCTCTATCCAGCAAACCTGGCATTCAAAAATGAGAGAGAGTTCAAAATAGTCATAGATAAACAGAAATTAAGAGAGTTTATCAACAAGAAACCTGCTCTTCAAGAAATACTAAAGGGAGTTCAGTAGGTTGAAAGGAAAAATAAGGAGAGTGTTGGAGGAGAGTGTAGGAATGAAGATTATTGGTAAGAAAAACTAAAAAGATAAAAAGAGAAATAAAAACAACATATGATATATATAAACCTAAAGAAAATATGGCTAGTGTAAGTAATGCTTTGACAGTAGTAACATTGAATGTTAGTGGATTAAACTCTCCAGTCAAGAGACACAGATAACAGAATGGATAAGGAAATATGACCCATCTTTATGCTTGTAGCAGTTTGATATTTTTTATGTGTTCCAAAAATAGATATTGGATTATGTTCATAAACTGGTCTGTCCCTCAGGGCATATTAGTTTATATTGGATTCAGAGGTTTCACTTTTACTTGATTAAATAATGATTGAGACTTTGATTAAGTCACATCAGTAGGATGTTGAGTCCCCACCCTCTTTGTGGGTGGGGACTCATGGAGAAACCACACTGCAGAGAAGGAAGTTTAGAGTTTTGGATGCTGGAGCCCAGGAAGTAAGGACACCGATGAATAGAGAGAAGGCTCGATTAGAATGGCAGAAGGTCCGGGAAGAAACATGAGCCATTCGCCTGGTAGTCTACAGCTGTCATTGTGGAGAAAGCAGAGCAACTAAGCCTGGAAAGAAAGAGCACTGGGAAGAGAGGAAGCCAGGAAGCTGAACCCTTGCAGACGTTGGCAACCATCTTGCTCCAACACGTGGTGATAGACTTTGATAAGTAACCTATGCTTAATGGCCTGATAACTGTAAGCTTCTACCTTCAAATAAATACACTTTATAAAAACCAACTGATTTCTGGTATTTTGCATCAGCACCCCATTGGCTGACTAATACAATGCTGTCTACAAGAAACACCTTAGACCCAGGGACCAAGGAGGTTGAAAGTGAATGTTTGGAAAACAATTTTACATGCAAACAATAACAAAAAAACCAGCAGGAGTAGTTGTACTAATATTGGACAAAATAGAATTTAAATGCAAAACTATTGTAAGAGACAAAGTAGGCCACTATATATTAATAAAAAGGGTAATCTATCAAGAAGAAAGAACAATAATAAACATTTATGCACCTAATCAGGGCACCTCAAAAAGAGGCAAACATTGGAAAAACTAAGTGGAGAAATAGATGCCTCTACAATTATACTGGGGGATTTTAATACACCATTATCACCATTAGACAGAATATCTCAACTGAGGATCAATAAAGAAACAGAGACCTTGAATAATATGTGAAAGGATAAAGACCTAGTAGACATATACAAACACTGTACCCAAATACAGCAGGATATACATTCTTCTCAAGTGCACATGACTCATTCTCCAGGATAGACCACATAGTCCACAGAACAACTCTCAACGAATTCAGAAAGATTGAAATTATACAAAGTTATTACTCTGACCACAGTGGAATGAAGTTGGAAATCAGTAAGGGGCCGAGAATCAGATTGGGCAGAAAGTTATGGAAGTTAAACAACACAGTCTTAGACAATCAGTGGGTCAAGGAGGAAATTGCAAAAGAAATCAGTAACTACCTTGAAATGAATGAAAATGACAACACATCATATCAAAACCTATGGGATGCAGCAAAAGCAGTGCTGAGAGGGAAATTTAGAGCCATAAATGCCTACATTAAAAAAGAAGAAAGAACTAAAATCAAAGACCTAAATGTACAGCTGCAGGAATAAGAAAAAGAAAAACAAACTAATCCCAAAGCAAGTAGAAAGAAGGAAATAACAAATACTAGAGCAGAGCTAAATGAAATTGAAAATAAGAAAACACTAGAAAATTTTAACAAAACCAAGAGCTGGCTCTTTGAGAAGATTAATAAAATTGACAAATCCTTAGCTAGACAAACAAGGAAATAAAGAGAGAAGATGCAAATACATAAAATAAGAAATGAGGAAGGGGATACCACCACTGACCCCACAGAAATAGAGTATCATATGAGGCTACTTTGAAAAAATTGTATAAAAACAAGATAGATAACTTAGATGAAATTACAAAGTTCTAGAAACACACAAGCAGCCTACTTGACAAAAGAAGAAATTGATGAACTCAATAGACCAATCACAAGTAACAAGATTGAATCACTCACCAAAAATCTCCCAACTAAGAAGAGCTCAGGACCAGATGGCTTCTCAAGTGAATTCTATTACTCGTTCAGGAAAGAACTAACACCAATCCTGCTTAAACTCTTAGAAGCAGAGAGATCATTGCTTGACTTATTCTATAATGCCAGCATCACCCTAATACCAAACCACACAAAGAGGCCACAAGAAAGGAAATCTGTAGACCAATCTCTCTAATGAATCTAGATGCTAAAATCCTCAACAAAATACCTGCTAATTGTACTCAACAACATATGAAAGGAATAATATGTCATGACCAAGTGGGTTTCATCCCTGCTATGCAAGGATAGTTCAACATAAGAAAATCAATCAATGTAATATACCACATTAGCAGATCAAAAGAAAAAAAAATCACATGATCATCTGTATTGATGCAGAAAAGGCACTTGACAAAATACAGCACCCTTTCCTGATAAAAATCTATCAAAAAACAAGAAGAGGAAACTTCCTCAACATAAAGTGTATATGTGAAAAACCCACAGCTAACATTATATTCAATGGTGAAATGCTAAAAGCTTTCCCTCTAATATCTGGAACAAGACAAGAACGCCCACTGTCACCACTCTTATTTAACATTGTGTTAGAAGTACATTTTCAAGCACTTAGGCTTAGGCAAGAAAAAGATATAAAAGGCATCCAAATTGGAAGGAAGAAGTTAAAAATTTCATTATTTGCAGATGACATGATTCTATACATAGAAAGCCCTGAGACATCTACAACAAAGCTTCCAGAGCTGATAAATGAGGTCAGTAAAGTTACGGGATATCAGATCAATGCACAAAACTCATTAGCATTTCTGTACACCAATAATGAGCAACCTGAGGAGGAAATCAAGAAAAAAATCCCATTTACAGTAGCAATTAAAATAATCAAATACCTAGGAATAAAATTAACTAAAGATGCAAGTGACTTGCATGCAGAAAACTATACAATATTGTTAAAGGAAATTAAATAAGACCTAAGTAAGTAGGAGAATACTCCCTGTTCATTGGTAGGTAGACTAAGCATCATTAAGATGTCTATCCTACCCAAACTGATTTACAGATTTAACACAATAGCAATAAAAATTACAACAGCATTTATTACTTAAATAGAAAAGCCAAATATGAAATTTATTTAGAAGGGCCAGGGGCCTCAAATAGACAAAGACATATTGAAAAAGGAAATTAAATCAGAAGAATCACACTACCTGACTTTAAAACATACTACAAAGCTACAGTGGTCAAACTGAATGATTTTGGTACAAGGATAGACATACTGACCAATGGACTAGAACTGAGAGTTCTGATATAGATTCTTGCATATATGGTCAACTGATATTTGACAAAGCTTTAAGCCCCTTCAACTGAGAGAGAATGGCCTCTTCAAGAAATGGTGCTTGGAGAACTGGATATCCATATCCAAAAGAATGAGAGAGGATCACCATATCATGCCTTATACAAAAATTAACTCAAGATGGATAAAAAATCCAAATATAAGAGCCAAGACCATAAAGCTCCTGGAAAATAACATAGGGAAGCACCTACAAAATCCTGTAGTAGGAAATAGTTTCATAAACTTTATGCCCAAACCATGAGCAATGAAAGAAACAAATAGATAAATGGTACCACCTCAAAATTAAAAACTATTGTACTTCAAAGGAGTTTGTCAAGAAAGCGAAAATTCAGCCTCTCAATGGGAGAAAATATTTGGTAATCATCTATATGATAAGGGCCTAATATCCAGCATATATAAAGAAATCCTACATCTTGAAAATAAAAAGACATACAACCCATTTCAAAAATGGGCAAGTAATTTGAATACACACTTTTACTAAGGAGAAATACAAATGGCTAAAAAGCACATGAAAAGATGCTCAACATCACTAGTTATTAGGGAAATGCAAATCAAAACTACAATGAGATATCATCTTACACCTATTAGACTGGTGGTTATTGAAGAGGATGTGGAGGAAAGGGAACACTTATCCACTGCTGGTGGGAATGTAGAATGGTGCAGCCATCGTGGAGAACAGTTTGGCTCAGGAAGTTAATTATAGAACTGCCATATGATCCAGCAATCCCACTGCTGGGTATATACCCAGAAGAATTGAAGGCAGGGACATGAACAGATATATGCACACCAATTACATAGTGGAATTATTAACTATTGCCAAAAGTTGGAAGTAACTCAAATGTCAACAGATGAATGGATAAGCAAACTGTGGTATATACATACAATGGAATATTACTCGGCTGTATGAAGGAATGCAGTATCAACACACGGGATAACATGGAAGAATCTTGAAGACCTTATGTTGAGTGAAGTAAGTCAGGCACTGAAGGACAAATATTACATGACCTCACTGATATGAATTAAGCAAATTGATCAGACTTACAGAGCTAGAGTCTGGAATACAGGTTTACAGGAGATAGAAAGGGAGTTGTGGGTGGTTTGCTAATGCCCATATGGGCAAAATCTACAATAAGGTGGAAAGGTGTAGTTGTGCAGTGGATTAGCATGACAGTGGAACAGGGATGTGATTGGGTTTGGTGGTGCTAGTCTCTGAGGGGAGGAAGGGGGTGGGGGTTGGGTTGGACTGTCTTTGGAACTGTTGGAAGGCTCAGGAGAAGGAGCAGGTGAACTCTGGAGATTTGCAGGTCTGTGGTTAAAACTACAATGTTTGGAATGTTCTTTAGGCAAATATGGCAGGGGAGGGTTACTAGTGTACGGTGTTGGATGTGTGGGGGTATATGGACAGGACGCACCTGGGGCAAGCTTCTATTCAATATGTAAGTGTTCATCTTGTCAAAGTGTGTTATATCAGTGGGTGGAGACCCGCACAATAAACAGCAAAATATTGAACTCCCACCCTGGGAAGTCCTGCTATGTTCTCAATTAGAGGATCAAGAATCCCTTGAGAACATAGTCAGTGCCTAATAAAAGAAAACAAACCAATACATCAAGCTCTGAATATTATTGCAAATACCTATGAATCTTATTCTTCAAAATTGAAACTTAGTGGTTACCATAGGTTCAGAGAGAAAGGTGGAAGAGGAATAGAATAGATGAACGAAGGGCATTTTAAGGCATTAGAATTGTTCAGCATGATCTTGCAATAATGGATATAGGCCACTTCAAATTTCGTCAAAACCTATAAAAGTGTACTTTCCAAAATGTAAACCATAATGTAAACCATTGACCATGCTTAGTAGCAATGCTTCAATATTTGTACATCAATTGTAAAAAATGCACCATTCCCACAGAAAATGTTAATAAGGGAGAGTGGAAAGGGGGAGGGTGTTGGGAAAATGGGAATCTCCTGTATTCTCTATGTGACTTTTCTGTATGCTAAATCTTCTTTGAAGAGATAATGAAAAAATAAAACACTGGTGGAATATATGGAAGAAAATGTTACTGTACATACAAGACAATAGATCTTACAGTGATGAAAGACACAATGTCTAAAATATTTTTAAAAATTATTTCAATATTTTAAATAATGTTTTGTATTTTATTGGTTATTTTTTAAATTAATATTTCATTTTCTTATTAATTTTATAT
Organism: Tolypeutes matacus; assembly: GCA_026826555.1. NCBI lineage: Eukaryota > Metazoa > Chordata > Mammalia > Cingulata > Chlamyphoridae > Tolypeutes > Tolypeutes matacus. The sequence goes on from JAKSZT010038599.1 coordinate 38,860,725, forward strand.
AGTTATTTTTTTTACTTCATTTTGGAGAGGTTTTGGATCACAGAAGGGCCACAAAAGTGGTAGGGATGGATCACTGTGATAGGGTGTCAGTGATGGGGGAGTGCAAGGGAAGGGCTTCACCTGGGGCATGCCTGTAAGGTATATGAATATGTTCAAGTGTTCACTGAGCATTGTTTCAGTGGGTTGAGATGCACAAAATAACTTAAAGAATATTGAAATCTCATCCTGGGGAGTTCTGCTACATTCTCTAATAGGACAACAAGAATTCCCTTTGTACAAGGGCAGTGCCTAGTGAAGGAAGACAGACCATTATACCAGGCCCTTGATATGGATGATTGTACTTATGAACCTTTTCTTGTGAAATTGAAACTTAGCCTAGTATTATATACTACCTAAGAGTTACCTCCTGAAAGCTTCCTTGTTGCTCAGATGTGGTCTTTCTCTAAGTCAAGCTCAGCATATAAATGTACTACCTTCCACCGAGTGTGGGACATGACTCCTGGGGATGAGCCTTCTTGGCATGGAGGGATTATTGCCAAGTACCAACTGTCAATGCATCTAGAAAAAGACCTTGAGTAAAAGGTAAAATGGTAAGTACAAATGAGTTTTATGACTAAGAAATTTCAGATAGAGTCAGGAGATCATTCAAGCATGTCAGCAGGAACTCATTGACTGCCACAGTAAACAGTGTCTTAAATAGCAGGGCTCCTGAGGGCTCTAGAGACATCCAAACACTATAAGCAGGGTAGACAGCTGAATTTGGCTCCCTGTCGTAGGCCTTACTTTGGAATTTTTGTTCCCTACTGTAACAGAATTAGATTCATTTATAGGTTCTCTGCACATGTATTTTCTGCCCCTTTTATTTGAACCTATAATTAGCATTGTACTTTATAAATATATGTCCCAGAGACTTAAATCTTTGGTCTGTCCATGTACCATTTGAGCTCTGAATTTCAGCAAAGTTGCAACATCTATTCTCAAATTCATTGTACTCACTCAGGACAACTAACAAGGAATGATGATGGATAATGCCCATCCCAAGTAACAGAGAGTGTCTTCAACTGTAAGCAAGATAGTTCCATCTATCTGTACCAAGTTATCTAAGTTCCCTCTCAATTAAAAGCAGAGTGTTCATCAGCATCCTAAGGTCCTCAAGATTGGGGAATGAACAATGGACTAAAGTAGACTTATTATTTTACTATAGATATTATTATTATTATTCTAACAATGGAGAACTCTTATTATTGCTATAAAGGCGGTGGCCACCAGAGGTTCTGAAGGATGGGAGAAGGAAGAATAGGTGTAATAGGGGGCTTTTCACAACATTGGAGTTGTCCTGCATGACATTGCAGTGACGGATACAAGTAATTGTATATTTGGTTATTACCTGCAAAATTGTGCAAGACATAGTGTAAAATATAATTGGAACTGTAATATATGGTTAGTAACAATGCTTCAAAATGTGTTCATCAATTGTAACCAATGTACCACTCTAAAGAAGGACGTTGTTAATGTGGGAAAGTGTGGGAGGGGGAGGGAGCAGGGCATGTGGGAATCCCTTATATTTTTTTATGTAACATTTATGTAATCTAAAGCTTCTTTAAAAATAAAAAAATTAATTAAAAAAAGCTAAGGGAGTTCATCACCATTAGGCACATCCTACAAGCAATGCTAAGGGGAGTTGTTCAGACTTAATAGAAAGGACATTGGACAGGAGAGAAAAGCAGCATAAAGAATCAAATATTCCTGTTAAAGGTAACCATTGGGGTAATTATAAACACAACAATTATTGTTTTGTACTTTTTGGTCTGTAATTTCACTCTTACATCCTACAAGTGATAAAATGCAAGTACATAAAATTGTGATAAATTGATGGTTTGGGGCATATAACATACAAAGATATAATTTGTAACAGGAGGTTGGGAGAAAAATGTAAGTTTATATGATTAGTCAAGTTTGTATCAGATCAAATATGATTTTTATATACTTACAATGTTAAGTTTTAACCCCATGGTAATCACATGGAAACCATATGAAATATATGTACAGATAGAAATGAGATGCTGTAGTACAATAAAAAAATCAAATAAATATGAAATTCAGCATTAATGGAAGAATTGACAGACAAAAATATGACATACAGCAATTAAATAAAATGGCAGAAGTCCTGAAGTATCAATATTTACTTTAAATGTAAATGAGTTAAAGTCTTTAGTTAAAGGCAGAGATTGGCAAAATTGATGAAAAAAAGCATGAGTCAACTAAAGGCTATCTATAAGACACCCACCTTAAATTCAAAGATGTAAGTAATTTGAAAATAAAAGGATGAAAAGATAATGAAATATATTATGTAAGTAGTAACCAAAAGAGAACTGGGAAACCTATACTAATATCATATAAAATAGACTTTAAGTCAATAACAGTTGTGAAGACCAAGATGATCATAATGTACTGAAAAGGGCTTAATTCAAGAATTCAAGAAGAAGATGTAGCAATTATAAATATGCATGCACCTAACAGCAGAGTTCCAATATATATGAAGCAAATACTGACAAATTTGAAGGGAGAAATTGACAGTTCTACATTAAGAACAGGAGACTTATTACACTACTCTCAATAGTGGATAGAACATATAGACAGAAGATCAATAAGGAAATACAAGTCTCACTCAATATTCTAAACCAACTAGACCTAATAGACATATTTAGAGCACTTCACCCAAAAACAACAGAGCACATATTCTTCTCCATGAAACATAATCCAGAGCACATGGATTATTCTCCATGAAACACTATTTCTTAGGTCATAAAACAAGACTCAATAATTTAAAAACTTGGAAACATATCATGTATTTTCACTGACCACAATGGAATGAAGCTAGAGATCTATAACAGAGTGAGGAATGGAAAATTCCAAATATGTGGAAATTAAATAATGCACTCAAATACCAGTGGTTCAAAAAAGAAATCACAAGAGAAATTAGGAAATATCTTGTAGCAAATGAAATTTATATACCAAAGTGCTTACATTTAAAAAAGAAGAAATATTTCAAATCTGAATCCTAAACTTAAACTGGAAGAACTAAAAAAAGAAGGGCAAACTAAACCCAAAGCAAACAGAAGAAAGGAAATAACAAGGATTAGTGTGGTAATAAATGAAACACATAATTTTAAAAACAATAGAGAGAATCAATAAAACCAAAACTGGTTCTTTGAAAGGATCAATAAAATTGACATTTCGCTAGAATGATAAAGAAAAAAGAAATAAGACATAAAAAACTCAAATCAGAAATGGATAAGGGGTCATTACACTGACCCCAATGAACCAAAGAGGACTGTCAGAGGTTACTATGAACAACTATAGGCCAACAAATTAGGTAATTTACATGAAATGGACGAATTCCTTGAAACACACAAACTGTATACACTGATTCAAAAAGAAATAGAGGATCTCAACAAACTAATAACTTGAAAAGAGATTGGTTCAGTCTAAAATCTCCCAACAAAGAAAAACCCAGGACCAGATGACTTCAGAGGGTAATTTTATCAAACATTGCAAGAAGAATTAACACCAATCCTGATCAAACTCTTCCAAAAATTTGAAGAGGAAAGAACACACTCTAATTCATTTTATGAGACCAACATCACTCATACTAAAGCCAGATGACGATATCACAAGAAAAGAAAATTACAGACCATTAAAAGTTATGAATATAGATGTAAAAATCCTCAAGAAAATACAAAGAAAACAAATCCAGTAGTACATTAGTAGAATTATACACCATGATAAAGTGGACTTTATCACAGGCATATAAGGATGGTTTACTATCAGAAAATCTATTAATGGAATACATCTCATTAATAAAATGAAAGAAAACAGAAATGCAAAATCATCTCAATTGATACAGAAAAAGCATTGACAAAATGTCTTCATGATAAAAACATGCAGAAAACTAGGAACAGACAAAAAGTTCCTCAATATGATAAAGAGCATAAATGAAAAACCCACTGCTAACATCATTCTTAATCATGAAAAGAATGAAAGCCTTCTCTCTCTAAGACCAGGAACAAGACAAGGATGCCCATTTTCACCACTGTTATTCAACATTCTCCTGGAAGATCAAACCAGAGCAATTAGACTATAAAAGTAAGTAAATTCATTGAATTTGGAAAGGAAGAAGTAAAACTTTCCTTACTTGCAAATGCCATGCTCCGATATATAGAAAATACTGAAAAAAAGCTACAACAAAGCTGCTAGTGCAAAGAAATGAATTCAGCAAATGCTGGGGCACAGGATCCACATCCAAAAATCAGTTTGCTTCTATCCATAAGCAATGAACAATCAAAAGAAATCAAGATAAAAATTTTATTTACAATAGCAACTAACAATCAAATATCTAGGAATATATCTATCCATGGGTATAAAAGACTTGTACACAGGAAACAACAAAACATTGCTAAATGAAATCCAAGTTCTAAATAGATAGAAGTACATTCTGTGCCCATTAATTGGAAGATGAAATATTTTTAACATGTCAATTCTACCCAAAATAATTTACAGATTAATTGCAATCTCATTTAAAATTCCAATAACTTTCTTAGCAGAAATGGTAAAAGCCAACCATCAAATTTGTATGGAGGGTAAGGGGCCCAAAATAACAAAATCCATATTGAAGAAGAACAAAGTTGGAGGACTCACACTTCCTGATCTTAAAACTTATTAAAAATCTGAGTAATCAAAACAGCAAGATACCATCACAAAGATATTATCTATCTATCTAGCTAGCTAGCTAGCTAGCTAACTGTACACACACACATATAAATGGAATTCAATTGATAACTCAGAAATCTACCATCACATTTATGGCCAACTGAATTTTTTTAAACTTTATTTTTAAAGAAGTTTTCAATTACAGAAGAGTTACATTGAAAATATAGGGGATTCTCATATACCCACTCTCTCCCCCTCTCACATTTTCCCAGGTTAATAACATCTTACATTAGTGTGGTACATTGTTTACAACTGATGAACAAATATTGAAGCATTGCTACTAACCATGGTCTATAGTTTACATTATGGCTAACCCTTTGCACTGTACAATTTTATAGGTTTTAACAAAATTGTATATTGGCCTGTAACTGTCATTGTAATATCATGCATCACAATTCCAATGTCTTCAAATTGCCTTATTTTCACCTATTCATCTTCCTCTTTCCCTCAGAACATCTGGTAACTACTGTCTTTACATCAATGTTACGAGTTCTTCCGTTACTACAATAATAATAGGTCTACTTTGGTCCATGGTTGCCTTTCTCCCTTATGTTTGTTCATTTCTTGAGTGGGACGGTGACCACTTACTCAAAATAAAATTTCTGAAGACAGAGAGTTGGACTCAAAGAAGCAGTAATTTATTTCTTTCTCATGAGAAAGGGCACATGCCCAGGCTAATGGAAGTGGGCAAGTGTGCGTGATTGGTGTAAGAATAAAGGCTATATAGTTCCCCTGATGAAATGTCCCATTTCACTCCCTCCCCAAACTTACCCATCTCTCATTGGCTGAGAGTTGTGGGCTTACAATCTTAAGCATGAAAACTAAACCAATAACGGAGTGACGCATTTACTGACGTGGGTTTCAGGGATATGAGCTATGTTTTGCTTGTGTGGGAATGTGGGGTTTAACTTGTGATTAAGACTTGAACAAGAATATAGGAGGGTTAGATAGGACTTGAACAGGAATGTGGGAAGGTGAGATAGGCTGGAACAGGGAATTCAGTTTGAGAAGATACCACCTTTTGTGCTATTTCTCTCATTTCTCAATTTTGAGGATTTGGGGATGGTGATGCCTGCCCTGCTTGAGATTGAGATGGGGCTTAGATCTTATGTGGCACATGAAATGAATTGTTTTGTTTGCAGTTGTAGATAAACTTTGCTTTTGGGGGTGGGGGGTGTCCATCATCACCATTTTGTTAGTTGTCTTGGGTGAGTCTGATGAACTGGAGCATTGGTGTTGGCTGCAACTCTGCTAAGATTCAGGGCTTAACTGGCATATGAGCAGACTGAATATTTAAGTCCCCTAAAGCAAAGTGGGCTTTTCCCGATTGAGGCCATCTGGCTTCCTGGGGTGGGATATCCTAATGGGGAAGAAATTGTAGGCAGAATAGCCTCATGGAAAAGAAAAGCAAGATGGACTGAACTGTTGTAAGACAGGATGGATCCCGGAAGTGAAAAGTGTAATGGAAAGGGGACACTGAGTGATGTAGAGAATTGAAACAAATTATAGGTATTGGGGTGAAATTCTGCACAAAAACAAACAGAACAGATTAAGATTCTTGGAGAAGAAACTGGGGACAGGGAGCTTTCTCCTGGAACTGAAACAATTGCATGCAAAAAATACAATCTTAAAAATTGTGTTGCATATCCAGGGGAAGAATCACATAGAGCAGAGCTGAGAAAATCTGAACAGTGTAATGTTAGATTCATGTATCAACTTGGCCAGATGATGGTGTACAGTTGTCTGGTTAAGCAATGATGGGCCTGATTGCTGCTGTGAGAACATTTTGTGGGCTTAAATCATCCATAAATTGATTGAATCTAGTCTGATTACATCTACAATCAACTGAGAAGTCAACAATAAGATATATCGTATTCAATCAGTTGAAGGATTTAAAAGGAGAAATGATGATTTCAGTAGTCAGAAGAGAGAATTTCCATATTTACGTTAGCCAGCCAGATTCTCCTGGAGAATTCATTGAGGACATTCATCAGAGTTCCTGACTGCAGCCTGCCCTATGAAATTTGGACTTCTGCATCTCTACACTTGAGTGAGACAATTCTTATAAAGATTTCATAATATTTACACATATCTCCTGTTAGTTCTGTTTCCCTATAGAACCCTGACTAATACACACAGAATATTCTATAATTCCAGAATAAGTTGGAGCAAGCAACAAAGAAGAGCTTGAACACACAAAGCTATAAAAAATAAATCCCTAAACAAGAAAGAGAAACTGCTCTCCAGAGTTAACACATGAAAATAATCAGATGTTCACACAGCAGCAAAAAAGACAAGCCATACTAAAAAAGATAAAAAAATTTCATTCCCTTGGCTCAGTCAAGGGAACGAATTAAAACTTCAGAGGAGACACAGAATTTGGAACAACTAATCCAAGAAACTCAAACACATCTCCAAAATCAATTCAAAGAAATAAAGGGAAATGTGGATAGAAATAAATTAATGATGGATAAAATATAAATATATATTAAGAAAACAATATGTAAGCATAAAGAAGAACTTGAAAGTTTAAAAGAAGCCAAACAAATTATATGGATGAAAGGCATAATAAAATAATGCTGATTAAAAATATACTAGAGGCATACAACATCAGATTAAACAGGTAGAAGAAAGAATCAGCAATAAGAACAAGACAATTGAAAACATATAGTCAGAAGAACAGATAGAGTAAAGAATAGAAAAATTTAAGCAGTGTCTCAGGGACCTGAGTGACAGTATAACACATATAAACATATGCATCATGTCACAGAAGGAGAAGATAAGGTAAAAGGGTCAGAAAAAATATTTGAGGAAATAATGACCAAAAATTTCCCAAATCTTATTAAAGAAATAAATATACATGTCCAAAAAGCTCAACATACCCCAAACAGGATAAACCCTAAAAGACCCCCTCCAAAACACATACTAATCAAAATATCAAATTACAAAGATAAAGAGACAATTCAGAAAGGTTCAAGACAAAAGCAGTTCATCACAAACCAGGGGTCCTCAAAAAGACTTAGTAAGCACCAATTTATCATCAGAAACAAGGGAGGTGAGAAAGCAGTGGTATGGCATATTTAAGGTCATGAAAGAAAAAAACTGCTAGCCAAATATTCTTTCTCTCACAAAAGTGTACTTCAGATATGAGGGAAAGATTAAAATATTCACAGATAAACAGAAATTGAGAGAGTTTATCAACAAAAGACCTGCCCTGCAAGAATTATTAAAGGGAGTTCTACAAGTTGAAAGGAAAAGAAAGGAAAGAGTGGCTTAGAGTAATGTGAAAAAGTGAAAATCTTCATAAATGTATTGAAAAGGTGTTATTCAAAAACGTAATAGAACTGTGTCCTCAATTCTCTTTAACTGCTATAAGAGTCAGAATGTAACAGAAGAGCAAAAAATGTATTGTCTGATAATGGACATGCAGAATATAAATATAATATATTTATATATTTATAATATATATAATGTGGGACAAAAACAATATACAGAGTGGAAGTGGAAAGATATCAGAGCAGAGATCATGTATATTACTGAAACTAAGTTATTACATTTAAAAAGTATTAGGTAATAGATGTAGGCAGTTTAATACAAACCCCAGGGGTCTGGAATGATTTTAAATACCATAAAGAAAGTATTTTACAAATATACAGAAAGAGAGATGAGAGAGGGACCAGTCAGATACATCAAAAATTATCAACTCTACAAAAAGGATGTTGTAATAAAGTAGAAAAAAAGAGATAAACAAATATTAAAGAATAAATAAATAAAAAGGGAATAATAAAACAATAGAGATTTTTTTACTTTATTTTGTACATTTAATAATTGAAAATATAAACAATTAAAAACTAAAAAGTAAACACAGATGAATAAATATATACATTTCTCAATGAAATGTACTAGATACACAAAATTTTTTTGAATCAAATAATATGTTATACAATATATTTGGTTCATAGTAATGCATTCATATAGTGTTTGTCCTTTTGTGTCTAGTTTGCTTCACTCAACATAATGTCTTCCAGGTTCTTCCATGTTTTCATATGCTTTATGACTTCATTTCTTCTTACAGCTGCATAATATTCTATCGTGTGAATAGACCACAGTTTGTTTATCCATTCATCTGTTGATGGATACCTGGGTTGTTTCCAGCCTTTGGCAATGGTGAATAATGTTGCTATGTACATCGGTGTGCAGATGTCTGTTTGTGTCACTGCTCTCAGTTCTTCTGGGTATATACCCAGTAGTGGTATTGCTGGGTCACGTGGCAAGTCTTTGGGAACTGCCAAACAGTTTTCCACAGTGGCTGTACCACTCTTCATTCCTACCAACAGTGAAGAAATGTTCCTATCTCTCCACATCCTCTACAACACTTTACAAATGACCCCACAGAAATAAAAAGAATCATAAGAAGATATTATGAGAAACCTTATGCCAACAAACCAGACAACCTAGATGAAATGGACAAATTTCTAGAAACACACAACCAACCTACCCTGACACTACCAGAAATACAAGAACTTAACAAGCCAATCACATTTAAGGAGGTTGAATCCATCATCAAAAATCTCCCAGCAAAGAAAAGTCCAGGAACAGATGGCTTCACAGGTGAATTCTACCAAGCATTTTGAAAAGAATGAACACCAATCCTGTTTAAAACTCTTCCAAAAAATTGAAGAGGAGGGAAAATTATCCGACACATTTTATGAAGCCAACATCACCCTAATACCAAAACCAGATAAAGATTCTACAAGAAAAGAAAATTACAGACCAGTCTCTCTAATGAACATAGATGCAAAAATTCTCAACAAAATACTTGCAGATTGAATCCAACAGCATATCAAAAGATTTATACATCACGACCAAGTGGGATTTATTCCTGGTATGCAAGGCTGGTTCAACATAAGAAAATCAATCAATGTAATACACCACATTAACAAATTGAAGGAAAAAAAAACACATGATAATCTCAATCAATGCAGAAAAGGCATTCAAGAAAATCCAGCCTCCTTTTTTGATAAACACACTTCAAAAGATAGGAATAGAAGGAAAATTCCTCGATATGATGAAAGGCATATATTAAAAACCCACAGCCAACATCATTCTCAATGGGGAAAGGTTGAAAGCTTTCCCTCTAAGATCAGGAACGAGCCCACTGTCACCATTGTTATTCAATATTGTACTAGAAGTTCTAGCTAAGGCAATCAGACAAGGAAAAAAAAAAATTAAATGCATCCCAATAGGAAAAGAGGATGTAAAACTCTCCCTGTTGGCAGATGACATAATTCTGTACTTAGAAAATCCTGAAGTATCCATGACAAAGCTACTTGAGCTAATAAATAAGTTCAGCAAAGTGGCAGGATACAAGATCAACACACAAAAATCAGTGTTTTTATACATTAGCACAAAAACTGAGGAGGAAATCAGGGGAAAAATTCCATTTTCAATAGCAAAAAAAAAAAAAAAAAAAAAAAGACTCAAATACCCAGGAGTTAATTTAACCAAAGAAGTACAGGAACTATATGCAGAAAACTACAAAACAATGCTAAAAGAAATTTAAAAAGACCTAAACAAATGGAAAGACATTCCGTGTTCATGGATTGGAAGAATAAATATCGTGAAGATGTCAATCTTACCCAAACTGTTTTATAGATTCAATGCAATACCAATCAAAATCCCAACAGCTTACTTTAGAGAATTAGAGAAGGCAATTACCAAATTCATCTGAAAAGGTAAGTGCACCTGAATAGCCAAAAGCATTCTAAAAAAGAAGAGTGACGTGGGAGGAATTTCACTGCCTGACCTCGAAACATATTACAAAGCTACAGTGGGTAAAAACAGCATGGTACTGGCATGAATATAGACACATCGATCAGTGGAATAGAACTGAGAACTCAGAAATAAACCCTCACCTATACAGTCAACTGGTTTTTGACAAACCTACCAAGTCCATGCTAAAGGGAAAAAACAGTCTCTTCAACAAATGGTGTAGGGAGAACTGGATATCTATGACCAAATGAATGAAAAAGAACCCCTATCACAGCCCCTATACAAGAATCAACTCAAAATGGATCAAAGATCTAAATATAAAAGCCAGGACCATAAAACTACTAGAAGAAAATGTAGGGAAATATCTTCAAGACCTTGTAGTAGGTCATGGTTTCTTGAGCCTTACACCCAAAGCATGTGCAACCAAAGAAAAAATAGATATATGGGACCTCCTCAAAATTAAATACTTCTGCACCTCACAGGACTTTGTCAAAAGGGTGAAAAGGCAGCCGACTCAATGGGAAAAAATATTTGAAAATCACATATCTGATAAAGGTTTAATATCCAGGATCTATAAAGAGATGTTACAACTCAACAATAAAAAGACAAATGACCCAATTGAAAAATGGGCAAAAGACTTGAATAGACATTTCTACAAAGAAGAAATACAAATGGTAAAAAAAACACATGAAGAAATGCTCAACATTACTTATGATTAGGGAAATGCAAATCAAAACTACAATGAGATATCATTTCACAACTATCAGAATGGCCACTATTAAAAAGACAGAGAACAACAATAGAGATTTAACAAATCAAAAGGTGGTTCTGGGAAAATACCATAAAATTGACAAAACTTTTGCCAGACTAAAAGAGAATAAAAGAAGAGGACACAAATAATTAAAATCAGAAATGAAAGGGGACACATTTCTACTGACAACATAGATAGAAAGGGTTAAAGAAACATAAAAACAACCTACACTGACTCTAGAACAAATGGAAGATCTCAACATATCAATTACAAGTAAAGATATTGAATCAGTCATCTAAAACCTCCGAACACATAGAAGCCTAGGACCAGATTTCTTCACAGGGGAATTCTACCAAACATTGAAAAGGAATTAATATCAATCCTGGTTAAATGCTTCCAAAGAATTAAAGAAGAAGGAACACTACCTAACTTATTCTATTATGCCAATATCACCCTAATACCAAACCAGATAGGCACCACAGGAAATGAAAATTATAGACCATTATCTCTTTTGAATACAGATGGAAAAGTCCTCAACAAAATACTGAATCCAGAAGCACATTTAAATAATTATACACCATGTTCCAGTGGGATTAATCCCAGATATGCAAGGGTGGTGAAACTTAAGAAAATTTATTAATATAATGCACCACAATAACAAAACTAAGAGAAAAATACATGATCATCTCTATTGATGAAGAAAAGGAATTTGACAAAATACAACACCCTTTACTGATAAATACACTTAGAAAACTAGTAATAGAAAGAAAAACCTTCAAAATAATAAAGTTTATATATGAAAAACTCACTGCTAACATCATACTTAATGGTGAAAGTCTGACAGATTTCCCTCTAAGAACTGGGACAAAACAAGGAAGCCCAGCCCACTGTCACCACTGTTATTCAGCATTGCACTAGACGCTCTAGCCACATCAACTGGTCAGGGAAAATAAGTAAAAGTCATCCAAATTGGAAAGGAAGAAGTAAAACTTTCATTATGTGTAAATGAATGACCCTATATATAGAAAGCCCCCCACCAAAAATCTATTAGAAAGCTACTAGAGCTAATAAACAAATTTGGCAAAGTGGTGAGGTACAAGATCAACACTAAAAATTTAGTAGTTCATCTATACAATAGCAGTGAGCAATCTGAGGAGGAAATCAAGAAAAAAATTCCATTTACAACTTCAACTACAATCATCAAATATCTAGGAATAAATTTAATAAAGGATGTAAAAGTCTTAAACCCAGGAAACTATAAAACATATTAAAAGAAATTTAAAAAAAGACCTGTGACAGTTTGAATTTGGTGAATCTTCAAAAAATATTATGTTATTAAACTAATTCATTTCTGTGTGTATTAGACCTTTTGATTACATTAAATTCAGCTAAGGGCCATTGATTAGATCACTTGATTAGATCACTCTGGGGCTTTTGATTGAACTACATCAGTGAGGCATGACACAGGTGGGGTCTCCATCCTCTTGTTGGGCTTTATATAAATGGAGACACAGAGGAGCCACGTAGATCAAAGAAGCCATCATTTTGATCCCACCATGTGAGAGAGAGAGTACTTCAGGAAATCAGAGAAGCCCCGAGATGATGAGAAAGGTCCCAGAGTTCGGAATTAGCAGAGCACAGAGGCATTAAAAGAGGCGCCCGAGGGACTGGGCCCACAGAGCACCTCCATGCTGAGGAGACAAGCCCTGCCATAGGCCTGATCAACCACAGATGAACTCCAGGATACGGTGAGCCTTGAGGGGAAGCCAGAGAAGTCAGTATAGATTGCCCGCTGTCCTGCGTCAACACATGGCAGGCACCAGGATTACCAGTACCTGACTTTGGTGAGAAATCATCTCTGAGGGTGCCTTGATTTGGACATATCATGGCCTTGGAACTGTAAGCTTTTACCATAATAAATTTACCATTATAAAAGCCAACAGAAAGAAGCAGCAAGATGGCGTTAGTGTAGGAGGGTGCACACTGCAAGCTCCCAGAGCGAGGCGGACTGTGGACGGGGTCCTGCCCGGGGGTCTGTGCTGTGCATGCGTGGAGTGAGAAGCTTGGGACATCTATCTGCGCGGATCGGCGGCGTGGACCGAACGGTGGAGATTCGTGAGTTTTGAGGCTGCCTGTGGAGGTTGGCACAGGCAGCTGAGCCCCGCGGTTAGGGAAAAAAAAAATAAAACGGCCATTTGGAGCCGCGGGCGGGGCGAAAAAGTTTTATTTTCTGGGGATCTGGCTGCCTGGCGCCCCTTGGACCTTGTGTGAACAGAGCAAACGAGCTAATCAGCACCCGGTGAACCGGAGGGGGCATTTTGGTCAGGGAACGGAGCTGATTTCCCTAGCCACCCAGGGATAAGACCCGGGCCACTGCGGAGGAGGACGGGACACTTCCCAAAAAAGGGAGGGTTCAGTTGGAAGACAGGAAAGGGTATTTTATATTTTTAGACATTGATATGGCTGCCTGCACCGCCCCATAGCTTTGGGGAGCAGATAAGCCGAACTGAAGCAGCACCAGGCTGAGAGCAGATGCGAATCTGCACTCAAACTGATTTACTGAGCAGCTCGGTGACGCTGGATCTCGGCGCCAGAAGGGGCAGAATCCGCCATGTTTAGCACTCCTCTCTGACCAACATCAGAGCTTCAGCTAACCTGGGGAATCTGGAAAGTGGGACATGCTTGATTAATTTCCACGGGCCCAGCTAGGGTCCCTTCCGTAAGGGGGTTGGTCTAGAGGAGGAATTATTTTGGGTCCTGCATTTGGCTAAAAAAAAAAAAAAAAAAGTGAGGTCACCTCAACAAATGAAAATTAAATTCTTTTTAATTTAGTTTAATAGCTAAAAGCTGCCTCAGGACCTGCATATAGAACCCTGTGGGGAAATTCATTGATAAACACAAGTAGGCAGGAAGGATCCATGTGGACCCTAGGGGAATCATTGACCCTCATTAGGTCTGTTTGACTGCTTGCCTGTGTGGATCTTTGGTTTCTCTCTGTTACTTTCTGGTCTATTGCTATTATTCCCATTTTCCTCCCCACTTCTTTTTTCCGACTATTTTTTTTTAAATAGGTGCTGCCAGCTGGTCGCTTCTTTGCTGGGCTTCTTATTCAGTAATTTCCCACTCACTGTATATATTGATTCTGTATTACAAATTATCGCTTATCCTTCCTGCATGTTTCTGCCTTCTGTTTTCTGTTGTGGCTCTTAGAGACAACATTTTTTCATAGGCCCACAACTTAAGGGTGTCAATTTCTATCCCATCTATTTTGTTTCCTTCTTCTTCTTTTTTCTCTTTTTTAAATTAGTATTAACTTTTTCCTTTCAGAACTTTCTCTACTATTTCTCTCCCTCATCATAATTCTAGCCTTCTAAATCACTATATATATATATATATTCCTCCATTTGTTTTCCCAGTCCATTGTAGGAACTCCATATTTTTTCCTAGTACTCTACACTGCCTACACAAGTTAAATATTCATTTCATTAAGTCTCATTTTGCCCCTCTTCTAACTTTTATCAATATTTCTATTATCCTTCTGCCTTCCTTACATCTTTTGATTCCTCTGGCACTAAACTTTTGCCTTCAAGGGAACATAGAAAGAAGCAAGGAAATAAAATAAGAAGAAAAACTGCCAAAGAGAAAACTTAACTCACACGCAGAACCAACAGCTAAATAAAATTCTAGACATAGAGAAAAGCTAATCAACTGAACAAACCCATCAAGATAATATGATGACCAGAGGGCAACAGAAAAATACAAATGACTCTGAGAAACTGGAAAACATGGACCAGTCCAGTGCACAAAATAAAAACCAGGAAGCAATGCAGTACATCGAACAACTAATCAAAGCTATCCAAACAAATATCATGGACCAACTTAAAGAACTGAAGGAAGAGATTAAGGATATAAAGAAGACACTGGGAGAACATACTGAAGAAATAGCTAACACACCTAAAAAGGTAATGGATATGATGGCGAACAAAGACACAAGTCAAGAAATGAAAAAGATGCTGGACTCACATGGCAGCAGAATTGAACAGGCAGAGGAAAGAATTAGTGATATGGAAGACAATACAGTTGAAATCAAAGAGATTGTAGAAAAGATAGACAAAAAGATAGAAAAAATCCAGTATGGTCTCAGGGAATTAACTGATAAAGCAAGACGCACAGACATACGCATTATGGGCATCCCAGAAGGAGAAGAGAACGGAAAGGGAACAGAAGGAGTGTTGAAGGAAGTTATGGCTGAAGACTACCCAACTCTATTGAGAGAGATGGATGTGCAGATCCAGGAAGCACAGCGCACCCCAAATAGTATAAATCCCAACAGGCCAACTCCAAGACATGTACTTGTCAAATTGTCCAATGCTCAAGACAAGAGAAAATACTCAAGGCAGCAAGAGAAAAGAGAACCATCACATACAAGAGAAGCACAATAAGATTAAGTGCTGATTTCTCAGCTGAAACCATGGAGGCAAGAAGACAGTGGTATGACATAGTCAAAACACTAAAAGAAAAAAACTTCCAGCCACGAATTCTCTATCCAGCAAAATTGGCATTCAAAAATGATGGAGAGTTCAAAATATTCACAGATAAACAGCAATTAAGAGAGTATGCCAAGAAGAAACCAGCACTTCAAGAAATACTAAAGGAATCTCTACAAATTGAAAGGAAAAAACAAAGGAGAGAGAGTTGGAGGAGAGTTTAAAAACAACTGAAAACTCAAAAAGAGAAACAAAACAACATATGACATACAATAACCCAAAGAAAAAATGACTGAAGTAAGAAATTCGTTACGAGTAATAACACTGAATGTTAATGGATTAAATTCACCAATCAAAAGACACAGATTGGCAGAATGGATAAGAAAATATGATCCATCTATATGCTGTCTACAAGAAACCCACCTTCGGCCCAGGGATTCAAGGAGGCTGAAAGTGAATGGCTGGAAAACCATTTTACAAGCTAACAATAGCCAAAAAAGGGCAGGAGTAGCTATTCTAATATCAGACAAAATAGACTTTAAATGCAAAACTATTGTAAGAGACAAAGGTGGACACTACATATTAGTAAAAGGAGTAATCTCTCAAGAAGAGAGAACAATCATCAACATTTGCGCACCTAATCGAGGTGCCTCAAAATACGTGCGGCAAACTCTGGAAAAACTAAGAGGAGAAATAAATTCCTCTACAATTATAGCAGGGGACTTCAACACACCACTATCATCATTAGACAGAACATCTAGGCAGAGAATCAATAAAGAAACGAAGGCACTCAACAACACATTAGAAGATTTGGACTTAATAGACATATACAGAACACTACAACCAAATACAGCGGGATTTACATTCTTCTCCAGTGCACATGGAACATACTCCAAAATAGACCACATGCTAGGCCCGAAAACAACACTCAATGAATTCAGAAAGATTGAGATTATACAAAGTAAATTCTCTGACCACAACGGAATGAAGTTGGAAATCAATAAGGGCCAGAGAAACAGTTTAGGCACAAGGATATGGAAGTTAAACAACACACTCTTAGACAAACAGGGGGTCAAAGAGGAAATTTCAAAAGAAATCAGTAACTACCTTGAAACGAATGAAAACAACAACACAACATATCAAAACCTATGGGATGCAGCGAAAGCAGTCCTGAGAGGGAAGTTCATAGCCATAAATTCATATATTAAAAAAGAAGAAAGAGCTAAAATTGAAGACCTAA